>PPJZ02000083.1:0-40539 GCA_003705955.2 Zygosaccharomyces kombuchaensis
TTTTTTTTTTTTTTTTTTTTTTTTTTCATAACCCTTTGCCAGGATTTTAAAAGTTTAACGAATATACACGTGAAAGTAGCCGAAAGAAAGCGAGTGAGTCAAACAACAATGCTGATGCTGACAGTGCGGAAAGTGTACTTAGTAATACAAAGATGATAACAAATTAAATGCGAGCGATAGCTCCCGCCCCATTTTTCATGCTATCATTTTATTTTACAAAAACAAAAACAAAAAAAAAAAGAGTCCAAAGCATGGCTCTGCCTATTCCAGTTATAATCCAACCATCTTTTATTACATTTGGGATAATTCCTGCACAATGTCACACTTTCTGCATGCGAGGATATCCTCAAAAAAAAAAAATAATAATAATCGGACCCCAATAATACAGGCTTTAAGCCCTATAGCTTAGATGGGCAATTTTTTTCATCTCGGCCATATGCCGGTAGTCCACCTTGGTCAGCCCCTCAGATGGCGTGCCCTCCCAGAGCATCTTAAACTCGTGCGGGTCCAGAATGCTGGCGTCGGGCCTTGGCAATACCCATATATTTTCCTTAAGTCTCTTGTGCTTTTCGCGGTCGTTCTCCATACGGTGTATCACCGTCTGCGGTGGCGGCTGCGGTGCATTCACCCCGCACAGCCCTTGTAGTCTGAACTGCTGGAACATGTGTTGCTGCTTGGCACCCCTGTCCTGCAACAGCGTCGCAGCTCTTTGGAACGACTCATGGTAGTGCAGCGACGGGTGCTCCGACGGCGCGTACCAGGGCAGCTTGTCGAGCGGGAGATGCGAATCGATGCGGGCGGGTTGAAGGTCCACGATCCCGCCCATGAGCGAGTTAATCCTGTGAAACACCTCTGTGCAGGCACTGAGGTTGGTGAGTGCTTTCCAGTCCCTTGGGGGCAGCGCCAGGAGCAGCATGGAGTCAAGCGAGGGCAGAAGCAGCTGGTTGAGGACTCTGGAGTTCAGCTCGGACTGTTTGGCGTGAAGTACTTCCACGACCCTGGCGTAGTACAGGACCACGTTCAGCCTGTCGAGTGAGTCCATCTTGGCAGCCGTGTCGAAAATGCATTGGTGGAAGTCCTCATAGTGGTGCTCGTAGTGATCCAAATAGAACTGCACTGGGTCATTCTCGAGTCGTTTCGAGACGCCCAACGTCTTTTGCAGGTTCTTCACCACCGCAGTGAATTGCAGACGGGCTTCAAACGAGTCCATGACGCTCACTTTCGTGATTCCACTGTCTTTCACCGGCCTCTTGGCAGTTTGCTCAATTTTTCTATTGTTCGGGTTGTCAACTTTATTTTATTTATTTATTTTTTCTTTTTATTTTTTTTTTTTCACTAAGATCGCGATGAGATGACTACAGATGCTATATGTAGGAGCGCAAGAGCAGCCCATTGGAGGAATCGTTGCCCTGCGAGGGGGTCGACGAAGCCGTCTCCGACTCGCCGAGCCCCAGAGAATTCATGCTGACGAGTCCGTTGACGGGCTGTGGCTGCGCCAGCGAGTCCAGCGACACCGATGGATTTGACAGTAGCCTTGTATGTGCGACGAAGCGGCCCTCGTTGCTATGCTCATCAGCGTTGCCATGTTGCTGTTGCTGCTGGTGCTGGCGCTTAGGCTGCGTAGGTGTCAGCGTCGGCGTCAGTGGTTGCGGTGGGGAGTTGTTGAGCTCTCGGAGAGCGTCGATGGCCTCCAGGTCCCTTGAGGAGACCTGCGAGGGCGTGGGGCCGCCGTTGCCTCCAGCTGCCACGGCTGCGACTGCAGCCGCGGCCGCAGCAGCAGCAGCAGCTGCTGCTGCTGCATCGGTGCTGGCTGCGTCTCTGCGCCTGCGACCACTGCCCGGTTTTCTGCCATTTCTCAACGTCTTGCCTTTGCCAGGCTTGCGTCCACTGCCTGGTTTTCTGCCTTGTGAGAGAGTCTTTGCCATGATGCAACGTAATAACTCCTACGTGGATGGGGGATGCGTGTGCCACGGCCAGCTGTCAATATTCAATATTGAACTTTACAGTTTTTTTTTTTTTTTTTTCTCCTCCAGTTTTCTTTTCATGTGAGGAAATATTCCGGTAAGGATAGTAGGGAAAAAGGCAATAGGGCAAGTGCGCTGGGGGCCCAGAGGGCTGTGGCAGCGTCAGCGTGAGCGTAGGGGTTCTGCATGCTGCGGACCACGCAGTGCCAGGGCAAGCAGAGTAGCTGCGCAGGCTTAACGCGCCGCCACCTGTCCCTTGGCGCAACGTATTCACTTCCTGCAGCAGTATACACAGCTTGTATACGCACTGTGCAGCTTTCCGCCAGTGGGGCAGAACAAGCAGAATAAGCACAACACGCCTTCCCTAAAAAGCACGTGCACCGTCGCTATGAGCGGAGCGGCCGTTCTGGCGTTGTAGCCATAGAAACACAGAGACTCTCTTGAAAAACATAGAAGACAGTGTTGGAGCGAACTCTGAACAGCCGTAAGCAGTTGTAACCAGAAGGCGTTCTGGGTTTGAGGAAACTCGGTGTGTAGGCATATGCGAGCTTGCGTATGCGAGACAGACGCCGGGGCGAGCGAGAGAGGCGTCGACATCACGTGCTGTCCGGCGTGTCCGGCGAGCGGCGGGTTCCGCCGTCGGACGCGATGTGGTCCTCACTATCTCTCTATGCTTCTCTCTGTCTCTCTGTCTCTCTCTCTCTCTCGGTGGTGGTCTATATCACCAAGGGAAGGTGGCTAATGGACACAACTCCTCCCAACACCAACCAATCGAGTAGCGAGGTAGTTTACTTGCCTTACGAAGACATGTCCATCACAGTTCAGATCAAAAGTGGCCAAAACAGGTGGGACGTCTCCGTGGAGCCCACGGCCACGGTCGCGGCTTTCAAAGAAGAGATCAGCAAAGTGTCACAGGTCCCAGCCGGGAACCAGAGGTTGATCTACTCGGGCAAAATCCTCAAGGACGACCAGACGTTGGATTTCTACAAGGTGCAGGATGGGCATGCGGTGCACCTGGTGAGGTCCGGGGCCAGGCCAGCGGGAGGCGCCGCCACGGGTGGTAGCGGGGAGGGTGAGACACACAGCGGTGGAGAGGCCAGCGGTGGCGCCGGCGGCGCCACCGCGGGCGCCACGGGTGCTCCCAACAGCCTTGCCGCGGGCCAGAGCGGCGGTTTCAACCCATTGGCAGACCTCACATCGGCGCGATACGCCGGCTTCACCTCGCTGCCCTCTGCCGAGATGTTTGGACCCGACGGCGGTGCCACGAATATGCCCAACCAAGAGGACATGCTGAACATGTTAGACAACCCGATTTTCCAGTCTCAGATGAATGAGATGCTTTCGAACCCTCAGATGGTCGATTTCATGATCCAGTCTAACCCGCAGCTGCAGGCTATGGGGCCGCAGGCGAGACAGCTTTTCCAGAGTCCGTTTTTCAGGCAGATGCTCACCAACCCACAGATGATCAGGCAGAGCATGCAGTTTGCGAGGATGATGAACCCTGGCGGAGCCGGCGGCGACGACGCGGACGCGGCAGGCAGCTTCCCAGCCCCTGGGGAGTCTGGCGGGGCTGCCGACGTGTCAGAGGGAGCTGGGGCCGGGGCTGCCGGGGCTCCTGGGGCCACCGGGGCCGCTGGCTCCGCCAACCCGTTTGCCGCCATGTTCGGCGCACCCGGTGGACAAGCACCTGCCGGCGGGTTCGATCCTGCCATGCTGGCGTCCATGCTGGGTGGGGCCGGTGCTGGTGCAGCCGGCGCTGGCGGCGCCGGCAGCGGCTTCGCTCCACCCCCACAAGACAACAGACCCCCAGAGGAGCGCTACGAGACTCAACTAAGACAACTGAACGACATGGGGTTCTTTGATTTCGATAGAAACGTGGCAGCCCTCAGACGAAGCGGCGGGTCCGTCCAGGGTGCCCTCGATTCTCTGCTCAACGGCGACGTATAGTTAGATGTGCCACCATTTTACATAGTAGTTAATTTTCTATGCCATTCTCATGTACCATGTCGTTTTCGCTGTGTCGATTGATGGTGATGGCGCTTTGACACTTAGTTTTTATTTCAAAGCGCGAACGAAATGGAAGCCAGACGTCAAGTAACCAACCCCAAAGGTTGGACGAGCCCACGGCGTATATGGACACATTTATCCAGATTACGCAGCTGCCGACACTCCAAGAGTTTAGCCATGAGGACGGGGAACCTGCTGTCGAGCGAGTCCTGGCTAAGGCGGTCGCGTTGCAGCTCAAACCGGCCAGGGCGCATATCACACAGTTCGCATTCGACAGGCTGCTCATGCTGGTGGATGGTCAGTTAAACGACATGGTGGCACATTTGCACAGAATGAGCAATTTGCAGAGACGTGAAAGTATTGCCAAGGGAGATTTACAGATGCTTTTGCAAGGGTTCAACCTGACACCGTCGGCGCTGGAACAGCAGAGTCGGGCATCTAGCTACTACAGAGATACCTATAGGCAGGAGTTTGACCACTTGCACCAAATAGAACCCACCCTGCCCCAAGGAATCGTACCGTTTGAAGACCAAGAGGCGATAAGGCAAAATGTGGCAACCGTCTTGGTCCCGCCCACGAACCCATTGCAAAGAGTCCTGCCCAGCTGGCTGCCCAATTTCCCACCGGATCACACGTACAAGTTCACGCCGCAGTACAGCCATCCGATCACCGACGAGACCGTCATTCGACGCAAGATCGTGGAGGAAGGTAAGCAATCCGAGCTTGCGTTAGCCCATCTCTCGCAGAAGAATCCAAGGAAATCACCGCAGGGGGACGCATACGACGAGCAATTGGCTCAAGAGGAAACTGTGGCCATTTACGGTACGCACAAGAAGCGCAAGACTACGGTCTCCTCCTCCTCCTCCGACCTACTCTCGAAGCTGCCGCAGACCCATTTCAGCGTGGAAGAATATGCCCACAGACGTGTGGAGATTGCCCGCAGGAAAGTGCTGGATTTCGAGGAGAGACAATGGCAGTCACAGCAGGATCCCTTTTTGAAACTCTCACGAATAGCTTTCACGCCGTTCAACGAGAAATTTACAAAGAGGCAAGCTCACAGAGAGTTCCAGTCGGCACTCAAGAGATCGTTTTTGCATTTGATCAAGGGCGTGCCTGAACTGGAGAGGATTAAACGAGAGGCTGAAATCTCTGCAAAGAAGGAGAGAAACAACAGATTGGAAGAGCTGCGAGCCCATGGGAAGGAACAGGCGCAGACCGGTGAAAAGGACGTTTTGGATCTGAATGAGTTGGAAAACAACCAGGACGATTTCTTTGCCGTAGAAAGTAGTGAGGACGAGTTGGAACCCGGGCAGCCTGGACCAGCCCCATCCGGTGAGGATCCATTACAATCGCAAGAGCAGCAGGCAGAGCGCCAGGAGGAGGAAATGGGAGAACAGCAAGCTCACGAGAAGTCTGACGAGAAGCCAGATGAGACGCCCGGTGAAGAAGGGCCACACAAAAAGGGAAACAGAAGACCCACGCCGAAATCACATGAACGGTCCGGTTCGCAAGAACAAGAGAACGACTCAGCCAAGATCCAAGAAAAGCTACAACCGGAACCCTCGCTGGACCGCCCAGATGAAATAAACACTTCTATGTATCCTATATAGTCCAGCCGTATGGACGCGACACGTCCTTTTGCAATGTAAAAGGTCTAAGGGCTGAGCGAAAAATTTGACGAACTTTAGCCAACTTTTCATGTACAAACACATCTATTAGGCAATTACAGGTCAAAAAAAGACGAATTTGTACCGATAGGACCATCATTAAGGAATTTGAAGGTATTAATTTGTAGTAGGCACTATGACAACGCCTGTAATAGCACCTGAGAGCCTGCCATATCCGATTACGATCGACCAATTGATAGCGCCCATCGGGAGCACGGTGAAGAAGGGGGAACGGCTGTTTGCTTACAAGTTTTGGTATATGGTGGAAATCGCCAGTTCTCCAGACGAAGGCAATGATAGTAACTCACATACTAAGAAAACTGTTAGGGAGTCTATCGAGTTTTTCGAAGCTCCCTTTGAAGGAGATTTGGTCGGCTGGGAAGTGGACACCGGGGATGAAGTGGCTACCGCCAGCCAGGTGATCTGTGAGATTAGAAGGCCCTGCAACCACGACATTGTCTATGGGGGGCTTTGCACTATGTGTGGTAGAGAGGTGGATGAAAATGAGCAAGTGGAAGGCAATTTGGCTATATCGCATACGGATAATAATCTAAAGGTGAGCCGCAGGGAGGCCAAGGACATTGAACAATCGTTAAAGAAAAGGTTGAGGCAAGCCAAGAAATTGGTACTCGTCGTCGATTTGGACCAAACGGTGATACACTGTGGTGTGGACCCCACAATTGGTGAATGGAAGAAAGACCCTTCTAACCCAAACTACGAAACATTGAAAGACGTACAGATGTTTGCCCTTGAAGAGGAACCCATAGTGCCGCCCCTGTACTTGGGTCCCAGGCCACCTGAAAGAAAATGTTGGTATTTCGTCAAAGTGAGGCCAGGTTTGAAAGAATTCTTCGAAAAACTGGCGCCACTGTATGAGATGCATATATACACAATGGCCACTAGGGCTTACGCACTCGAGATAGCTAAGATCATCGATCCAGACGGATCTTTGTTCGGCGATCGTATTTTGTCGAGAGACGAAAATGGTTCGTTAACGCAGAAATCTCTTGAGAGATTGTTCCCCACAGATCAATCGATGGTCATAGTAATTGACGATAGAGGCGACGTATGGAACTGGTGCCCAAATCTGATTAAAGTGGTGCCTTACAACTTCTTCGTCGGTGTGGGTGATATCAATTCCAATTTTCTACCACGGCAGCAGTCTGGACTTTTACAACTAGGAAGGCGAACGCATAAGAAACCGCAGGAGTCCGATGAGTTGCTTACAGATATCATGGATACGGAAAAGAGATTGCAAGAAAAGATAGATGCAGAAGTGAAACGACAGGAGGAGAAACTGAGCCCTCAATTGACTGCCGCCGAGGAGGCAGGTCAGGGCAAAATGAAGGAGCAGTTGACCAAGAAATTAGAGTACTCCGCATCATTAGAAGTACAGCAACAAAACAGGCCTCTGGCCGCTTTGCAGAAGCACATGCACAACCAAAGACTGTTAGTGGACGACGACGATGAGCTGTACTATTTGAAGGACACATTGGCGAAAATACATGACGAATACTATAAACTCTTAGAAAGTGGCGACAACGAAGGCGCGGACATAAAACGCCTTGTGCCCATCTTGAAGAACCAAGTATTCGGAGATTGTCATTTTGTATTCTCTGGTTTAATCCCCCTGGGCACTAACATAAGGAGAGCAGACATCGTATTGTGGACCGGCATGTTTGGTGCTACCACTTCTTCAGATATCGATGAAAGCACTACACATGTCATCACAAAGACCCCAGGCACCTACAAGGCACGAATTGCCAAAGGTTTTAAAGATAGCATCAAAGTTGTACACCCAGACTGGGTGTTCGAGTGCCTCGTCACTTGGAGGCATGCTGACGAAAAGCCATACGAACTGATAATTCAGGACCCAGCTACAGAGGAAGAGATAGAGGATTTTAAGCTTAAATCGGAACAGCGCCGTCTCATCGAACAACAGCAGAGAGATCAACTCTCTTCGGATACGCTCATGAAATCTGCTCAGGACAACACTGTAAACTTATTTGCTGGTGGCACTTCATGGCTAAATGACGACGATGACGAGATATTAAACGACGAAGATGACGATGATGAAGACGATAGCAACAACGACAATGGTGGTGGCAACAAGGAAGAAGGCAACGAGGAACAAGGCAACCAAGACAAAGAGCAAGAGCAGCGCGATGCTCTAGAGACACAAAAGCGATCACTAGCGCTGGATCAGGAAGCTACGGAGGAACTCCCAACCCCGAAGAAGGTTCATGTCGGGGACTCCAATGACATACATGACGAAGACAGTGCGTCGGACTTCGAAGAAGAACTATTAAACGCACTGGATGGATGAGGCGGATGTCCAAACCTACCCGCCAAGGGATGTAATATACAGGCAGCATTATTATATAATCCATACAAGTTATTATTATGATGTATGGTTTCGAAGGCATCACGTGTAATGCGCTTACAGCATCAGTGGACTTTCTCCCTTTATTGAAATGAATTCACCAGTCCAATGAAGTATATCGATTGCTAGGTAAGTAGGTTTAGAAAGAAGATTCATTAAAAAAGTATGGATTCGAACGTTCCGGTGGAGTTGGAGAATAAAGTTAATCTGTGGCTTGCACAGGATCGTAATGCGAAGACCCGCAAAGAGCTAGTCGAGCTGTGTGATGCTAAAAACTGGCCCGAATTGCACGAGCGGCTCGACTCAAGAATACAATTTGGTACTGCAGGTCTGAGAGCTAGAATGGAGGCTGGATTTAACCGAATGAATACTCTAGTAGTGACCCAGGCTACACAAGGTTTAGCTCAGTATATTAAGAAACAGTTTCCGGGGCGTCTATTGGCGGTTGTGGGCCATGACCACAGGTTTAACTCCAAAGAATTTGCCATGGCAACGGCGACGGTATTACTGAAGGCAGGATTCGAAGTTTATTATTTGAATTATGGAGAAATATTCGTCCACACCCCGATGGTCCCTTTTACGGTGAATCAAGTCAAGGCATCGGTTGGCGTCATGATAACTGCTAGCCATAATCCCAAGATGGATAACGGATACAAGGTCTACTATGCAAATGGCTGCCAAATAATTCCACCTCATGATTCTGCCATTGCCAAAAGCATTGAAGCTAATTTAGAGCCTTGGGAAGGTGTCTGGGAGTGGGAATCAGTCATGAAACAAGCTGTTACCCATGGTCAGCTCATTTACATCAGGGACGAGATGGTGAATAGGTACGTAAATCGCGTGAGCGAAGCGCTTGTCAACGATGCCAATATCTTGCCCAGGGGTAAGCCGTGGTTTGTGTATACGCCAATGCACGGCGTAGGCTATAGCGTCTTCCATCAGATTGCGTCTCAAGTGCTGCAACTTGAGGCCAACAGAGACTACTTAGTAGTTCCTGAGCAGCAGGAACCCGATCCTGAGTTTTCTACAGTCCATTTTCCCAATCCAGAGGAGAAAGGTGCCCTGGATCTAGCAATTAAGCTTGCTAACAGTCGTGGTATTTCTCTTGTCTTGGCTAGCGACCCCGACGCAGACCGTTTCTCTGTGGCAGTTAAGACATCCTCTACATCCTGGAGGCAGCTCACGGGTAATGAGATAGGGCTCTTGTTTGCTTACTATGAGTTGCAAAAGTACAGAACTCTTGATCCTGAGTTTCAGAAAGCCCATCCACTGGCCATGCTCAACTCGACAGTTTCCTCTCAAATGATTAATAAAATGGCTTCTATCGAGGGTTTTCTTCACGAAGATACACTCACAGGCTTCAAATGGATCGGGAACCGTGCCGTGCAGTTGGAGCATGGTGGCTACTACGTACCCTATGGGTTCGAAGAGGCTATCGGATACATGTTTTCAGCCTTAGAACACGATAAGGACGGAATTAGCGCGGCTGTCGTGTTTTTACAGGCCTACAACGAGTGGGCCTTAAGGGGTAAATCACCGTTGGGTGTCTTAGAAGAGGCCTTTTGCAAATACGGAGTCTTTAAAGAGTACAACGGTTACTACTTGGTGAGCGAGCCCTCATTGACCGACAAGACGTTTGCCAACATTAGGAAGAGTTATGCGGAGACAGGTGAACAGTATCCAAAGGCCATTGGAAAGCTGCAAGTAACGGCATTCCGTGATTTGACGGTAGGGTTCCAGTCGAATACCACAAATAACGTGCCCAACTTACCTGTAGACTCATCATCGCAAATGATTACGATTGAAGCCGAGCCCGAGGGAGATAATCCAGATGAACATGTCAGGTTTACGCTTCGCGGATCGGGTACAGAACCCAAGCTAAAGGTCTACATTGAAGCCTGTGCCCGAAGTGAAGCTAGGGCCATGGAGTTAGCCAAGGAAACTTGGCGGATATTGAAGCAAGAGTGGTTCACAGTGCAGGGATTATCTACGAATTTCTAGAGGAGCGTCATAGGGGCTATCAGCTAGCCATTTGTGAGTCTGTTCATCCGTGCCATATGATCATGATTCTGAGTTTTCTTTGATTGCAAGTTCACCGCCACCCACTACTAGTCATCATAAAAGCTGCCAAAATATCCGATCCCCCCAACCCCACCAATCCCTCCAATCGTCACCACGCCTTTGCAATGCGTACACCACTTTTCGACATCGTGCAGAACAGCCAAGACGTTCTGGTGATGGACGGTGGCCAAGGCACTGAACTGGAGAGCAGGGGCATGGACATTTCAGGTGCTCTGTGGTCGACAATGCCCTTTACAAGAGACGAATTCTGGGAAATGAATCAGCCGTGCCCTGAGAGGGAGATCGTGCGTGACATGTACCGAGCTTACCTAGACGCGGGTGCTCAGCTGCTAAGCTCAATCACCTATCAAACTAGTTTCAAAACCATCTGTGGCAACACGCAATTCTATACAGAAGCACAATACCACCAATTGCTTACCCGCATAGTGAATTTTTGCCGTGAATGCATTGGCCAAGAACATTATTTGGTCGGGAGCATCGGATCCTATGGGGCTCATGTAGGCGCAGAATACACGGGCGACTACGGTACACGGCCTGGTGATATAGACTTTTTGGACTATTTTAGACCGCAGCTACAAAATTTTAACCAAAACGACAATGTTGACATTATTGGCATCGAAACGGTTCCCAACTTCCACGAATTGAAAGCCCTGCTGTCCTGGGACGAATCTGTGATTAGTAAACCCTTTTATGTGAGTTTGTGTGTCGATGAAGAGGGTAGACTACATGACGGCACGCCGTTACAAAAAGTAGCGTCTCTGTTCCCTGCGAAGAACCCGAATTTGCTACTCATGGGCATCAATTGCTGTAAACTGTCCTCCTCCCTTGAGGTCCTAGCTAAACTGCACAAGACACTTCCCAGCGTTCCCCTGATAGTCTACCCTAATAGCGGCGAAATCTACGACCACGAGACCCAGAGTTGGTTGCCTCCAGAGGTCTCAGGTCGACCAGTCGGGAGCGATAACGCCTGGCAGGAGATCGTCCCCAAATATAGGGCCCAAGGCGCTCGCATCATTGGAGGATGTTGCAGAACCACTCCAAAGGACATTCACTGCATCGCACACAGTCTGTTGAGATAGTGATTGATTCACTACAGGAACTGATTCTCATTATGTATATGTACTTCCTCTTTTTAAATTAAATGAAATCAATCTATGAGCTGGCCAGCCCATCACGAAAAATTTCAAGCAAAATTTGTTACCACAACACGGAAGAAACAACGTGTCAAAGAGAACATAAAGATAAGTTTATATAGAATTAGCCAGTGTGCCCAGGAGTTTACTAAGACTGCTCCAACGGTTGTGAATTCGTTTGGAAGTGTTTTGAAGGATCTGCCAGTGAACCATCGATGGCTGTTTTCTGGGGTTTAAAGAAAAAGTTGAAAAAGAGTGACGATGGTTACAAGTTGCCCACTGTCCACTCGAAATTAAGCCCGAAAAGTCGCAGATCTGGTTGGCGTGGTGGTTGGAATCGTGGGAAGATGTTCCCTTGGGTAGTGCTTATTGCTTTGGGGACCCTGGCTTGGTATACGTCATCTAAGGTTTTTAATGAGGGGAGAGAGGTTATCAAGAGCGTTGGGATGCCCACAAACGTCAGTGTGCTCGAGGATGAAGCTTACTACGATTTTGACTTTGAAGAGATAGATCCTGAAGTTGTGGAAAAATTCGATGATGGCGTACAGCACTACTTGATAACTCAATTTGGTGATGATGTTTTGACACCAGAGGATGGAGAAGTATTTGAGAGAGAGCAGCGCATGTTGTTGGCATCCACAGTGGAAAAGTACGATTTGAGCATGTTTTCGGGATCTTCGGACGGCGCAGCCAACGGAGAACACCTCTTACTGTGTGTTCCTCTGAGAGATGCCGAGAAAGTACTGCCCCTGATGTTCAAGCACCTGATGAATTTGACATATCCGCATGAGCTGATCGACCTGGCGTTTTTGGTCAGTGACTGCTCGGAGGGGGACCGTACTTTGGATGCACTGATTGCTTACTCTCGTCAGCTACAGAATGGGACGCTGTCACAGGTGTTTGCTGAGATGGACGAGGCTTCGGTTGAGCAGGCAAACAAGGGAACCGAGAGATTGTATTTAAAATACATGAACCCAGAGTACTTGCAGACTGTAGAACAGGCGTTTAGCCCACCATTTCATGAGAACTACGACAAGCCATTCAGATCTGTTCAGGTTTTCCAGAAGGATTTTGGCCAGATGATTGGACAAGGTTTCAGTGATCGACATGCGGTCAAAGTCCAAGGAATTAGGAGAAAGCTTATGGGAAGGGCCAGAAATTGGCTCACTGCCAACGCCCTAAAGCCTTACCACTCCTGGGTATACTGGAGGGATGCAGATGTTGAATTGTGTCCAGGGTCTGTAATTGAGGACCTTATGTCGAAGGGGTTCGATGTGGTTGTGCCAAATGTGTGGAGACCACTTCCTGAGTTTTTAAGCGGCGAACAGCCTTACGATTTGAACTCGTGGATGGAATCATCTGAGGCGCTGCAACTGGCCACCGGTTTGGACGAGGACGACGTGATCGTGGAAGGTTATGCAGAATATCCAACTTATAGAGTCCATTTAGCCTACATTCGTGATCCCAAGCAGGACCCTAACGAGGTCGTGGATTTGGATGGAGTGGGCGGTGTTTCGATTTTGGCCAAGGCCGAGTTATTCAGGCGTGGAATCCAATTCCCAGCATTTACGTTTGAAAACCATGCAGAGACTGAGGCTTTTGGTAAGATGGCTAAGAAAATGGGCTATAGGGTCGGCGGGTTACCTCATTATACGCTATGGCACATATACGAACCTAGCGATGATGATTTGAAGGAAATAGCGAATAAAGAAAGGGAAAACAGAAGGGAATGAGAAAGGAATAATTAATTATTTTTAAAAAAGAGAAAAAAGAATAAAAAGACGTTTTAATTGTACAACATACAATGGTGAGCGGAATCGGAGAAGATATGGACACACAGTTTATTGGGAGGGTAGCTTTCATTGGAGTTATACATTTCCATGTTATGAGGGACTCTTCGTGTCATGTGAATAGTGATAAACTTCGTGATGGGTACCCTCCGTGTAATTTTATTAGCTTGCATGATTTCTTTCCGATCTTGGTACCTCTCGTTGTTATACAAATCTATATATTCTAGTTTGTCTTGTCGTAGTCTATCGTTTTTTTTTTTTTCAAGTTCGCGTGCCAGTCACAGTAATATTTTCGCGGTAAAATCCCAAGTGCGAGTAACGTAGAATACCAGATCATAGTATCCGTAGACTCCCAAGTTCGAAAACAGTTACCCAGTCTATTCGGCAGTATGTGCTTAATGATTAATCTGATGACAATCACACTTAGATATGCCCAGATTCCAAGCATGACGCCAGAGCCGCTGGGAGAACTGTTACGATTTTTATTGGGTTTAGACTAATACATAAAGTGGGCATACTTAACGCAATAAAAATATACAGACGCCTGACCAGCTTAATACTGTTAATTTTGAAAGCATTCTTAGGAATAGTTGGTAAATTAATAGTTATTGTAATAAAGGCAATTCATTTTCAAAGACTGATTCAGAACCAAATGAATAGCAACGCAATCAAAGGTATTTCCCAAGGTAAGTGCTCACTAGTATGAAAACAATATCTCAATCCAGTTAAAACAATTAGTGCGGTCCGAGCGCTCTATAAGAATTTAATACCATACACATACTGGCGTATTACAATGATAATCAAATGACCATTCTTTTGTGTTAACTTGCACACTCTAGACTAGAAAAACTATTTATTGTCTGCAATTAACTATATGCAACAACTACGTCCTTGTGTGCCTTTTTTTTGTTTTCGTTAATTTTTTTTTTTTAAATTCATGCTTTTTTTTCATGATTTGAGCTTTAGATAGATACCTTTTCCCTGCTTCAATTTTCAGTGTTATCGTCATAGTAATTCACGTCACCCTCGGCAGTGGCACCTAAAATGTTGGCTGCATACATGAAGGTCGAATGCTGTAACTGCGCAAGATACTGTGCCATAACGTCAGAGCCTGGGATAGTTTTGGCATTGCGACGCTTGTTACGTCTTCTGTTTCTTTGACCTTTGGATCTCCCGCCCTGCGAGGACGATGCTTGGTCTCCGTCATTATGTGCAGACGAACCCTGCTGTTGCCTGTTTGATGATTCCCAATATGGATGATAATCGTTTTGTGACTTCATCATCAAGGAGTAGTTTCTCGAAATAGTGGAAGGTGCCATGGGTGGGTTCATCCTCATCGATGGATTGGAAACTGCAGATGCCCCCTCGGTCAGTGATGCATTATAGGAGCTGACACGATTTTTGGTGGAGGACCTCTCGGGTTTGTTGGGCTTTCGCGAACCCGAGTGGCTACCCAAGGGAGAATGAATAATCAATTCAACATTACTTGATACACCTGAATCCAACGATTCCTCATCATCGTTCTGACGTGCCCTATTCAAAATTTCTTTGTCCTTGACCACATCTTTCTCTTCATCAGCCACAACAGCAGCTATTCCCAGACCATCCAGAATTTGACTTTTATTACTTAGTTTTAAAAGCTCCTTTTCCTCCTCATGATATTTCTCGCTGCTTCCCTGATCTTGATGACTGGACTGACGATTCTCGTCGCGCGGGCTTAATGGTTCTTGCTTACCGCCACTTTGTGAACTCGAGTCCTTGCTCTTGTTACTCTCTTCTTTACCTTCAAGAGTAATACCGAGAGACCCAAATTGTAACAACTTTTCACTATTGTTTTGGTTTTGCAACCTCATAGATTCTTCGTGTTTCCTTCTCTTTTCCTCCATCCTGCTTAAACGAATATTATAACTAGGTTTTTTCACTTTCTTGTAAAAACGGGAGTTCTTCCCAGATATCAAATTCTTATTGACATTACCACACCGGTCTTTACCATAACCAATAATAAGGTCCCGGTAACGGTCGTCAAAAGTCTTGCGCAATGCTTCGCCATCATTGTATTTTACTTCTTCAACTAATTTGATTGCAGATGAGATGTTCATGAAATTTACCCAACAACAATGGCCATCATTTAGAAAGTTAATTTGTTCAATGTCACCATATTGGCTGAAATCCTTGCGAAGTTGTTCCTCCGAGGGCAATTTGAACTTGCCACTATATCCTTGGTATTGGGGATCGTTGATGTATTTGTCCTTGAATGCAAAATCGGGCAAACTGACGTAAACGTTTCTAGAGGCACCCACAGTAACCGCTAACGATATGGACTTGGGCAAAGGCCCAGAGTGATGGCCCCACCCAACTTTCAGCATATTCCCATGAAGTACAATGGGGTCGATGAAGGCATTTGTATAAAACTGGACCGCGGTGGAAGCTTCGATGAAAGTCACAAAGCAAATGTGCTTATCTTGCAGGAACCTGATGCTTTGCAAAATTCCACCTCTTACCACGTTACAGATATCCTCGGCCCTCGAACGTGGGTGAATATTACCGATGTAAACTGTCCTATTACCGACTCCCCCACCCATCGAGTTGGCAACCTCTGCGGAAGTGGCAAATTGCTTTTGCAAGCTTTGAGTTATGGGCTTGACCATGCCCTGATGATTTCTGCCGCTAAAGGGTTCCATATACATGCCCGACCCCATTCCCATTGGTGGTTGTAAGGGTAACACCTGAGAAGATAGTGAAGGCGCATTCGAATGCGCGGGTTCACCTTCGGTTCCCACCGCTGGTGAATCCTGGGACGGTACGGTCACTTCTTGAGGACAAGGTATCAACATATGCGTGTCAAGCGCTGATGCCTCCGATACGCTTGCATTGGGCAAATGTTCTGTAAATTCTGCAAAATAGGGTTCAGGATAATGGTCTACCGCAACTGTGATAGTGTGGCTCCCTTGCAAAGAGGTTGCCAAGAAATCGATCTCCTGGTCTAGGGAGACGTAAGATCCGAATGAATTGAGACTACTAAGACTTGCGTTCTTGCTAGCATAGTTGCTCATACCACTGCTGGAAGCACCACCGTTCAAGTTTCCAGCAGAACTAGTGCTGGTACCGCCATGGTCAGAAGACTTGCGATTTTCAGAATTGGGTAGGGGATGTGACGACACTGAGACGAAGAAGCATTGGGAGGGCTTAGATTTTTCTTCATTGTGCCTCACGTAGTCCAGGACTTCCACTGCCATAGAAATATTGAGAAAAGTGAGAATTGCATAATTTTTCGGGAAATACCTTGTAGCCTCCTTAGCCTTGACAGAATAGATGGACTCCACCACATACCTTTGGTTCTTGGAAGGTGACAAAAATTCCAATCTCTTGTCCAATAATTCTTGCTTGTCACAATTCTCATCAAGCTCCAGAGCCACCGAACGAGTAGCGCCGCGATTCACAATATCATATTGTAACGTGGCGACCACACTCACATTATAGGCATCATCATCATCTCCTGGATCTTGATTCTCTCCGATTTCATTCTCTTCCTCTGGTCCCAAATGCCTTTTGTATTTGAGTGATACAAAGCTGACGGTCAAAGACTTGGATTTGAGACCCGTCTTAAACTCAGCCAACCTTTGCAAAACACTATTATAGGAGTCCAAACAGATCTTGCGCGACAAGAAGCTCAGTAAAACATTGTTCCTGGATTTGTCCGCTCTATTCTTGAACATATAAATAGATTCCACGGGGCCATACTTGGAATACTTGCTTACAAAGGAATACAGATCCACGGATCCATTCACATTCTCAAAGAGCAAAGACCGCGTGCGATATTCGTCATCTCCCTTCGGTAGCATCTTGTAAGAGACAACAAACGGCTCCTGGAATTGCTTGGATGCCTGCTCATGCTGAGCCTTCCTCCTGTGCCGATTTCTCGCCGCAGCGGGTGGGTTCTTCAACGGTGGGGGTACCGGGTACGCCTGCGACAGCCGTGACCCGCCATTGCTTCTGGGAGGTCTCCTTTGACGTTGGAATGCAGCCTGGTGCTGCAGATTAGAACCTTGATTCTGGACCTGGTGCTGCGATTGGAATAAATCCGGCGACGAGACAAAAGGTGAGCCAATCAATAGGTGCGATGGAAGCAACGTGATCCCGTAAGCCGTGTCAAACGGCGTGGGCGGCGCATTCATCATCGGTGTACCAGCAGCAGCATAGTATGTTGGCTGAGGTCCACCATACTGCAGCTGCAGAGACCCCACCGGTGGGAAACCCATTGGTGAATTAGCCATCACTCTACCAGGTTCCTGATCTCGCTCCCTGGGCCTGTAAGACGCGTTGAACTGTCCTGGATACTGCTGGTTAAACAACCCGTCGCCAGAGCCCTTGCGCTGCATTGAACCTGTTCAATTATAGAAGAACGGTTCAGATCTTGGGCTTTGTGATCCCAAATATCAACCACTAATACTTAAGCCTGGTGAAACCAATTTTAAACACCGTCTTTTTTTTAGAAGAAACAAGTCCTCAACCCGTCTTCGATTGTGTAATTTTTGGCATTTTTTCGCCTTTTTCTGCTTCGGGACGTCACCCGCAACTTTTTCAAGTAAAAATTTACGAAAGTTTGGTGTCAGTTGCGCCAGATGCGGTCTACCTGGACACAAATTCTAGCCTACTCGTGGGAGGACATCTAAATCGTGACCGCCTCACATTCTAATGTCATCAGGCGCAACTTATTAACCCTACGAAAATCTCCAGCCACGAAAGGCTCCACGCACGGGATAGTACGGCTTGGGTTAATTTGTCGCATCGTGGAGTTAGCTGATCTTTTGTTTCACTTAGAATTCTGCCAGCAAAATAGATCGTGGAGGTTCTCTTCGGGCTTGCGAGGCCGCCCCCTTCCCCTTCCCCTGTGGGTCCGTTTTCTTAAAGTTAGATCTTCCGCTTCTTGTGACTCGTCTTGGTGCTGCTCCCGTTGCTGCTGTTGCTGTTGTTGCTGCTGTTGCTGTTGCTGTTGTTGTTGTTGTTGTTGTTGTTGTTGAGGTTGCTGTTGCTGTAGCAGTACTTCTTGTTCTTGGTGATGACGAAGATCTTGATCCATGTCGTCATTCACAGAGTCTAGTACGATGCCGTTGCGGTCCGGCGTCCATGCAAGTAGTGGTGCCAGCCCAAGAGAGGCGTCCACGGCGAAATTGAATCCGGTATCGGCCTGTGACCTCTGAGTGGTCGCCGTGGGAGTTGGTCCTTGTGTTGTAGAGCCCTCTATGCCAAACAGACTGCTCAAGTTGAGTCCAGAGAAGCCACTGTTCAAGTTTGTAAAAGCGCTGGGCTGGGTTGGATCGGGGCCCCCGAGCTCGCCCGTGTTGAGCAGCATGCTTAGTTGGGAATTGGCGGGGTCGTCCATGAGCAGATCAGTCGTACTGGGCACGATGAACAGGCCATGTAGCTTGTCGCTGCTCTGAGTACTGAATTGGTGGGGTTGCACTTGAGGGTGGGCGTCTAGTGGCCCGCGCTGGTGCGGTAGATCGTAGAGCGCCATGTTTACGCTGTTGCTGCTAAAGGCATTGCCGTTGAGTACCGGATCCAGTTGAAGGGCTTCCGCAAAAGCCGTTTGGGTCGATACAGGCTGCTGTTGCTGCTGTGGATACTGCTGGAGGGCCTGTTCGTGATTTGGAGGTGGAAGTATGCCAGGTTCCTCAATCTTGACTCTCTTGGCAGGTGGTGTGTCTTCGTCACCTTTGGAACTGGCTGGTGTCAAACTGGCCACTTTCGAGGCTTGATCTGATTTTACCGACGGCCGCCCCATGAGCCTGTTATAATGATTCAATTTCTTCTTCAGGAGCTTATCCAATTTTTCCACCTCTGTGTTGGGTGGTTGCAGCAGGAGGTTGATGCTCATGTCCAGGAGTTTCAAACTGTTCCACGAAATTACTCCCGGAAGCTCCAGCTTGCGGTCGTCTTCCAAATCTTGCACCACGTCTAATAGTAATGACTTGTTATCCAGAAAGAGGGCGCCGCCCTTGATGTACTCCAAGGAACCTCTGGCGCTTAATAGGGCAAAACGGGCCTTGGTGCGCGAGACATTGAAGGGCATGGGCAGAAAGATAGTTTTGAGTGATTCGAGTACGTTAAGCAGCGTATTGGTTGCCTGTTGTAACAACACGTAGGACGAAGAAGATCTCTCTGCCGCCTGAGAACCATCAGTCGATGATTCTCGAGCATCGCCCACTGGTCTCCCAGAAGTAGCACTGGAGGGCACTGCAGTCGCATCACTAGACTCTCCCGGTTCATTGGTCGGTAGAGGTCTTGTAGCCACCACCGGTAAGTGGATCATGCACTTAGCCAAGAAATACATAACCAGTAGCACGACGTTTTCCGAGTGTTCCACCGTGGCACTCATTTGCTTCAATTTGTTAAATTCATCCATATTAATGGTGCCATTGACGTCGAGTTCGAACAGTAGCTCCTGCGGCAGCCCCCGACGCCAGTTGTCTAACGCGTTTTCATGAATCAATGACACTTGCTTAGTGATGGATTCCGTCATGCCTCTTTTAAAAATGCTGTCCAATATGTTCCCCAAGACTTTGGCAAACCGTATGACGGCCAACGAGAACTGCGTCACACGGCCTTCTAAACGTATCTGCTGCCCTGCCAAATTGACGGTCCTGTCATCATTATCTGACACGGGCAGGGCACATTCGATCTCAAAATCCTTAATGAGACGGGGCACACCTAGTTGCAACGCTGAAAAGACGTCCAAATAGTAGATCCCCCAGAATAGAACACGGCGGTCACCTTGCTCTCTTTTATTCATGGTAGAGCCAGCCCCACCCAACACTGCACTCGGGCAACGATGCAAACGCAATTGTTGAGCCATCGAGACTACTCTGCCGCGCAGATCGTAAATGGCAGAGATGTTACCCACATTCAAGAAATAGAAGAGCACGAGCGACAGAAACTGCAGCGACTGTAAAGATGTCGAAAACACTCCAAAATATGGGTTCATATGGGCTAAAGAAATTGCCCTGTGGTAATAGGAAGCCAGCCGGTGGTATTTATGGTTGGTGGCCAACCTTTCGGCCTTAATCTTCGTCAAAAGACCCATTTGACACAGCATCAGCAGCAAGCATCCAAAGATTTTGTAGCTAATGATCTTATCGCGTCTGGCGGCTAGTGCGGGTCCCTGCAACGGAGTCTTCAAGAATTGGAGGTTGTGCAACCCATTCTCTTTGAACTGGGCAAAATACCTGTAAAATTCTTCCTTGACGAGGATCGGAATATGCACCGACCAGTGTTGGAAAAATAGAGACACAAACTCTTCCACTTCTGAGAAGGCCAACCCGGGTTCTTCCGCCTGTTGCGAACCAAATTGAAATTTTAAAATCTGACCGAAAAAATGTTCCAGATCGTCTATCTCCCACAAGTTGATCGCTTCCAAACGTTCCAAAGGGTCATAGTTCATCAATTGCGGTTCCGGAAGCCTGCTCTTGAGTGAGGAGAGTAGCGAAACCGTATAAAGACACTGCTTAGAAGTGAAACCATATATCTGCCGGATCCTGGCGAGCAGTTGTGGAATGAATAGGATTTCCTCCGTAGAGCGGGGCACAGACAGCGCTACCAGTGTCGCCAACTGGTTGCTCTGTTCACGGGTAGCAACAGAGGTCAATGCCTGTACCGCTGGCAAACCTGGAGCTTCACTCTGTTCAAACGAAATGGACGTTGGGTCATTTAAGTTTGTCGACACCGGCTTAGCATGCAGCTTGCCCGTGCAACAGACGCCATCGCATACATGAGGTTGTTGTTTTTTCAGATGTTGATGTTGCTGCGCGAGATGCGGGCCCGCGTTTAGCAGATACAGATTGGTAGACGAGACGTTTAGGGACCCACCGTTTGCGGATTGCAGCTCCCTTAACATCCGCTCATCGTCCTTGCGCCGGCCCCCAGGGGAATGCTGCTGCGAGAAAATGTGAATCTGCTGCTCCTTGATATCGCACAGTGCCACAAGCCTTCTGTTTTCCGCCTCCAATTCCCTGACACGCTCCTCCAACGTCTCTGTGTAACCTCTGGGGAAGGCTCTCCTCGATAAACGGTCGCTAATCTTGCATTCAAACCCCACAGCCGCGCACTGAGAGCACTGAGGCCGTTTCCCATCGCATCTGGTCTTTTTAGAACGACATCTGTCGCACGCCTGGGCCACTCTGTAATTTCGAGGCCCTGCTGGCGAATTTGTAGAGTCCCTGTAGCTGGCGAGGCCCGACGAGTTCCCTAGAGCAGAAGGCGGCACCGTTGACGACTCCTTGGAGTCCTCATCGTGATCGTATGGGGGTGATACTGAAGTCCGCTGGCTATTGTTTCCCGGCAGCCCGCCCAGGGACTGAGAACCCAAAGTTCTTATAAAACGAGGGGCCTGCATGTTGGAGACGCTCTTGGCGCCTCCACTACTCTCCCGAGGCTCCACCTCATCTTTCATAACGATGAACTAACCTCTTTCGAAACTTCGTTGTTGATCTTTTTTTTTTTTTTTTTGGTGAGAACTGGAAGAACTCTTGACTCAACGGAAGTTAACTTAACGGAAGTTAACTTTGTTTAAGATCAACCGGGGTATGATACACGCGCTGTTGATAAGAAAACGCGGACGTAGTTGTCAATTATATATATATATATAGTCGAAGCAAGAAGGAATTCAGTCGTGTGTGAATTTAGTATAAGGACCCAAGACGGCGTGACAGCTGGTATACGTTGAAAAGAAAATTTTCAGGTTCGTTTTTGCATAACGCAAGAGTGTTTGATGCAATAAACGGTAGTGCCATGCTTGTTTTTTTGTTTTTTTGTTTTTTTTTTACAGGACAAAAATTTTTGTGGGGGGGAGGAGGTGGAAGCATTTTCCTTTCAAAAAATAACATATAATATCCAAAACTCCTTGCAAAGCCTGGATGTGCACCTGACTAAGCGGAAAGAATGCTTATTTTTCAAGACAGTTTCCAAATTTTTTCAAACTGATTTAATATCACTCGTTGAAATTAGCGTCCTTCTAATACGTTGATTCAATCGCCAACTTACGTGACTCACTCTTTTTGGACCCCTGGAAAAAAAGGAGAAAAAAATAGGCGGAGTGACAGCTTTTCACTGCAGGGTAATACAACTTTTGTACGGCGGTTAAAGATTGTCCGCAGAACCACGTTTGTTCCGGACAGCCTTAGACTGTCTAGAAGGTGGTGCGATGTCTTTGGTAAAGAATTTTCGTTTAAATACCTTCATGTCCTATTATTTTTGACATTGTCGAACTCGGCGTTGTATACAGTGTTCTTTCTATGGCATGTTGGGCAAAAATGCTAGGGGTTTTGTCCTTCTATTTTTCCTGTTTCCTTAGAAAACATTCGGGAAAATGTCCATACCATTTTCTTGCTAAGATAAAGCCCTTGTGCCAAACAATCTTACCCACTACTCAGTTTCGTAATCTGTCCTTAAAGTTGAGTTCGATACATAACGTGAGTGATTTGTCCGAGTTACCGGGGTATTTCCGTACATGCACGGTTTTCCCCAATTGACACATTTCGTTTTGTTTATTTGCCTACCGTTAGTTATCTCCAATTCATGGCAGTCTCACAGCAACAGGAGAAGAACTTGGATAGCCTTTATTAGTGGAGCTGCAATATGATGAAGGTTACCAAACTGTATTTTTTTCTTTGGGTTGTTTTCATCTGGTTCTCAGCTGGGATAAGATCCCGCAATAGTGCTGTATATCATGAAGAGTTAAATTTTCTTAAAACCACAAGCTCTCTTTCACTCATTGTGGGTCATCCAGACGATGAAGTAATGTTCTTTGCGCCCACTTTGCTGCAATTGGATAGTTTTGTACCTTCGAGCGTCGACTTTAACATCGTGTGCCTGTCGAAAGGTGGCGCAGACGGGCTCAGCGAGACTAGGGTGGTCGAGTTGCAAAGGTCCATCAATTTGTTGCTGGCTAACAGTAAGCGTAGATTTGAACTATTCCAATTCGATTACCCTGACGGTCACGATGAGGTATGGGACCAGAGGAGTGTGCAAAGAACGATTAAGGAAGCCGTGCTGCCGACGGATAACGAGCAGAGAACGGTGCTGCTCACATTTGATTCACACGGTGTCTCCAGCCATCCCAATCACATTGCCTGCCATGATGCCGTGAGTTCTTTGCTTCGCAACAGCGAAAACGTGGAAGCTGCGCTGTTTCTGGACAGTTACCGGGGCAACTTGCCGCTGAAATACAGCTCATTTTTCTGGGAAATTGGGAAATTGACGAGGCAGTTGCTCGCGAGCTATGCGCCTTCCAAGTTCGAATCCCTTTTGGAACCGCACTCCACGATCACTCTCATGAATACGTATCCACAGTACATTTTGTCATTTGCCGCCATGGTCAGTGCACACGGGTCTCAGATGGTATGGTACCGCTACGCCTGGTGGACTTTGTCTCGGTTTGTTTTCGTCAACGATCTTAAAGTCAGCTTTTCTAACTAAATGGAATATCTACATAATTTTGCTTTTTTTTTTTCGCATTCTCACCACAGTCTCCCGAGAAGCATATCTTCTTCCTCCATGTCGTCGTACTTCTGTTGTTGAGTAGCCCTCTTGTCCTTCTGGAGTCTGCGCTTGTGGTCGTAAACCTCCCGCCTCTGTAAGAAATAGATCTGCATCTCGAGACGGTTGGCATTGTTGACGCTCCACTCCTTGCATAATTGCAAACCCTTGTGGTAGTTGCCCCTTGCAGCGGTCAGTTTCAAAACCAATTTTTGATATTTGCGCAGCAGTGCCATTTCGCTGCCGCTAATTGCAAATTCTGGCTTGATGAATGTAGAGGGGAAGCATTGTGTCAGCACCTCTATGGCGCCCTTTCTGTTTCTTGTTCGGACGAACAGCGGATAAAGCTCTTGCAAAATGCCATAATCAAAGGGGATCTTCAATTGCCTCTGTGCATGCCACTGCTTCATGATAACCCAGCAGCCATGATTCAATGATGCCTTGCTGTCTTCCTTTCTGTCCCACACTGCGGCACTTAATTGCAACAGTCGACGCCAAAATATAGCGTCCAGCTCCACACTGGGGTAACGTTCGAGAAATTGATCGAGCACTTGCAGTGCTTGCTTCATGTTTCCGTGCTTCATGCAATAAGATGTCACAACGGCCACGAGTAAATCGGAAGTTGGGGAGGAGAAATCTCCTGATGCGCCACCAGATGTCCATTTATGCTTGATGTATTCTTCGATCAAATCTATCTGGCCCACGTATCCCAGCGAGTAAACGATGGCAGCGTCTAGCTGAGCTGAACGTCTATTCTTCCAATTCTTTCCGCTCAGCACAGTGTTAACGATTTGCAAGATAATTTTGTCATCGTAGCACTTGTACGTGCTGGTTAAATGACAGCTGGAGGTCCCATCTCCCAACCTTTGTGTAGTGGGGGATGTTTGTGAAGCCGGTTGTATCTTCCAATATCTCGACAACGCACCACACCTCAGGCGCAAAACCTGAACCAGAACATTCACTTCTCCTTTTTCCAAAAGAACGTCCAATGGCATTCTGTCAAGAATATAGTCTAGAACTTTTTGTGCTTTGCCCAATTGCCCTTCCGAAACGAATGTTTTCACAAACAAGTTCAGATCATGTAGTTGCAATGGTGTAATATGCTCTTGATCCAATACTTGCTTGCAGTATATCTCGAATAACCTGAAGATGAGTTCTGTATGAGGAGTGTCGGGGATTACATTTGATAACTTGGCATCCAGTCCCTCCTCTGAAAGTAGCTTGTTGATAAAAACCGAATATTCAGCCTTCGTCAAACTACCATTGTTGAAAAAATCTGATATGTTACGGTAATCCAAGTGGCTATCGACAGATAGTTTTATGAGAAGCTTGATATATTGGCCTTTTTTCAAATATTCACGTATCTTGCTCGTTAGTTCTAGAGTACTTCTGCACCCTCCAGAAAAATTTAGCAATGGCTTAATATATTTGTTCTCAGCTTCTAGAAGTTCAAGCCTTAAAGTCCGGGACGGTACTTCGGTTCTTCCAGTGTGAGCCGTTTTATTTGAAGTGGGAGAGGTTGTTGATGCTGCAGTGACCGTCGAAGAAGCCGCTGCAATGACCTGCTCAAGCGCTAACGTGGTGCTAAACGCCTTGAGCACATATGGTCTACTGCAAGTGCTCCTAAGCATCAAGATTCCTGGTTTCCAGCGCTTGACATTTTAGCAAGATCATAATAGTTGTAGAACTTCCATTTTTTTTTTTTTGATTTTGGCCGAAGTCGCCGAAGAGTGAAAAGTATGAGTTTTTTACCAATGAATCCGACTACATTAAATAACTATTAACGCTATTTAAAGTGGCGCGTGAAGGGTTCACATTGCGTTTCTGTAATTTCAACGTCAAATGCGCCAGATGGCGTCTTATGACGATTTTGCTGATAGAGTCTGATTTGCCAAGCGTCCAGTCTTGCTTGTAGTTCTTGCACAAGATCATCAAAACTATGCCGACAGACATATCAGTCCCAGAATTACAACAAACCAGAACCGGTTTCTGTTGTGCTGCAGGTATATGTAGAGACGTTGACGTGATGTGATCTATTTCTATCAGTGTCGCTCGTAGGTCCTTGGAGCTACGTTTAGATCCACTTTGCAACTTATACAGCCTGATGGAATCATGATGCTGTTCCAATGTCACCGTTTGACTTAAAATTATCACAAGAGAGAAACTATTAGTCAGTTCATGTGAGAGGTTAGGAGTTATTACCAGATCGTCGCAAATCTTGCCCAAGGTAACTTCTGCAGTAATGTGATCAATGTCAAGAGAATCTGATAGTTGAACACTGTTGTTTGCCCTTTTCCCAGTGTCGACCACGTCCTTTATATAGCGCTTTAACTCACTTTCTTCGCGGTTAGAACTTTTGAAATATGCTATATGGGACCAAAGCATTGTCGCGTCCAGCCCACAGGACCAGAGTTCGTGATCGTCAGCGGCACCTTGAACATAAGTGAAGCCATGGCTCTTGTCTACACCATCTTGAGCTCTGTAACTTGCTGTACATAATATTATGGGTATGATCTTTTCCCCTTCAGGATTTTCCCACTTACTTTCGATAGTTTCCCCCGTGAAGGGATCCGTCGATGCGCTTAACATGTCGGACCCAGGGTAAACCCAAAAAGGTCTCAGCATCTTGCCCCCAAGTTGGCAATGTAACTCTGACCCATCTACAACGCCAATTTGTTTCAGTTTTTTTACTAGCTCAGGTATACGTCTTTTGATGTTATCGTGCTCTGAGTTAGATACAGAACCTGGAGCAGTGAAAAGCACTTCGGGTCCGTCCGTTTTCATGAGCATATTTAGGACCGCACACCAGATGGGTATCGTTTTGCTCAAAGCATCTGGTATCTTTTTTCCCCTCCTCGTACTATCTACAATGACAATTCCGCCTCTCTCTTGTAAAATGGGAAGTAAATGTAAGTTCAGCCTTTTGGTGCTAAAGTCCCACTGATTAGTATGGCCATCCGTGCTTTTGAAATAGCAGGAGCTTTGGGAATCTTTTGGGTTGACGTACCACACGCCACATCTTTCGTTGGGAATCAATGGATAATCTGGGAATCTCGGGAGTACTTTTTGCGTTATAAAGTCATTGTCGAACAGAATACTCTGGATTCGATTCCTCAAGGACTTGTAGTCTCTTTTGATGTCCTTGTTGATCTGATTAATGGAAATACCAAACTCGGGATCCATGGTTTGGGTTCCTGAGAAGAATTGTCAGCTTGAAAAGTTTTCCAACCCCGTCGCTTGCTTGTCACCGAGATTCAAACCTTTTCAAGGTCGCACTTTCATCGTTGGATGTAAAGTGGATTAATAGTTAGGCAAGAGTCCGTACTCTTTGACTTGGAGGGAATGAACGCCAAATTAACTTTCATTATTAGTCATTTTTATTTGTTAAATTACTACTCTCTCCTCTAATGTATTCAATATTAAACAAAAACAACAAACAGTAACTCTCGGTAGCCAAGTTGGTTTAAGGCGCCAGACTGTAATGGAAAGTTATCTGGAGATCGGGCGTTCGACTCGCCCCCGAGAGATTTTTTGAAATTATTTTTTAGTTGATTGTAGTAAGATATGACCATATATTCTGTGTTATTTTAGTTCAACGTGAGCAGATATGGTCACATCGTGCTCTCTTTGCAATTTAATAAATCAATTTCCTGACTGATAAGAAAGTACTTTCAACAAGACATACTGAATTGATTCACCTTTTGAAAAGTGCTGATCCATAATCCGTCGGTTTCCAATCTTTTCAAATCTTTAATAAGTCCGAAGCTCTCAATATCTGTTTTTTCGAGATATAAATACGCGGAACTACCTAGACTTGGTATAAATGTGGTTACCGCCTTTACTCTCCCAGTAGCCAGTGTGTCGTTCACTGAGCACCAATTTTGGAAAGGGTGCTACTTGGTCTCCAAGTACGTCATTCCATTCTCAAACATTTGTGTTTAGTGGTGAATGATTCTTATGTAACAGCTTGAGTTAGCTTGAAATTGTAGTCCTTTTAGGTGCGCTGGCAATCGTTTTGGAATTGATTGAATAGATGGGACACCTGAGTATCATCCAACTCACAAATAAGTAGTTTATTTCATGTCTGCTAAATGATTGACGCCTCATCAAGATAGTATCGCGGGGATTTTATGTCATGAACTTGATGTGGTTGTCCATTTTTAGTTCGAGAGGTGGAAACTAAACAAATACTGTCAGGGCCTATCTCAGCTATTCAAACTCGAGGTTCAATGTACATCATTGAGTTATTAAGACATTTTACATCTGTATTAGAGCTTGTAGTTGTTTTGTATACACGCGGTTGTTGCTCAGTTCGTTAGGGTCCTCAAAAATTTGCCGAGATAGACATACGCCCTTTATTTGATGAACATCAATCTTGAACGGCTTAACAAGCATTCATTCAAAAAAAAAAAAAAAAAATATGTCTTCGTTGGACCCTTTAAATGCTGAACTAGATAAGCGAGACGATCCTGAATCGCACCCAAAATCCTATAGGAAATATGACATACATGAAGGGATTATCTTTTGCATCGAACTTTCGCAAGGCATGTTCCAAGAACTTGCTGAGCTTAACTATAAAATGCAACTGTTAGAGATTTTAGACACTTTAGGAGAGTTGATGTCCCAATTGGTGATCGTTAGACCCGGTACTGGTATTGGTTGCTATTTCTCAAATTGTGATAGAAGTGATGCCAAGAGTCGTATTTATGAATTCTTCCCCTTGATCGACATCAATGCGAAGAATATGAAAAAGCTTAGTGATTTGTTAGATGACGTACGCAATGGGAGGATACAATTTCAACAGTTTTTCCCATATGAAGTTTCCAAGAGAACTTCATTGGAGACATTGTTTGGCGTGATCCAGGAACAGTTCCTTAAGGAAGTCGAGGGCCAAAAGGCCTACAACAACAAAAAAGTTTTCTTCTTTACAGATGACGACTCCCCACCGGAAGCGAATGATGGCGAAGCCAAATCTAGGTTGAGACATCTTGTGGACGACATGAATGATAATTTCATAAATTTTACTACTTTCTTCATAGGTAAGGAAAATGCCCCCTTTGATGATTCCTTTTATTCTGATATTTTGAAATTAGGTGCAGGTGCTGAAGATATTGATACAGAATTTGATGGACCTAATACGAAGCCCATTTCGGCGTCATATATAAAATCGAGAGTCTTAAGGAAGCAAGAAATTAAGAGGATCATGTTTCAATGTTGTTTAGTTCTCGAAGAGCGATTGCACTTTATGGTGGGTATCAAAGGTTATACGATTGTTACTCATGAGAAGCCAGGAGTACGATATAAATTAGTTTATGAAAGCGAAGACGTGAGGAAGGAAGCAACTTCAAAGAGAAAATTTTTGGACGCTAAGACGGGTGAAGAGATTAAAGAAGGACTTACCAAAGTATTTCCTTATGGTGAAGTCGATATCACCTTATCAGATGAGGATTTGGCACGAGTCAGGGAGAGCTACACGGAGGAGAAATCGTTCTTAAAAGTTATCGGTTTCCGTTCTTTCAGTAAGTGTGTGCACTATTTTAACAATATCGACAAGGCACTGTTCGTGGTTCCGGACGAAGGCCGTTTTGAAGGATCTATAAAGACACTGGCGGCACTATTCCGTAATCTTCAGGCTAAAAACAAAGTCGCTGTAGTATGGGGCAAATTGAAGGCCAACTCTCATCCTGCTGTTTTCGTTCTAACTCCCACTCGCAGCAGAGATCTAAACCAAGGATTTTATCTGTTCAGGGTTCCTTTCGTGGATGAACTTCGAAAATTACCCCAAACACTAATCCAACATAACTCTTTCGACACAACTGACTATAGAGATCTCAAAAGCGTGACAGAACACATCATGGGTTATTTCAATTTGAAAAATGGCTATCAACCCTCAGAATTCAAGAATCCCGCATTGCACAAGCATTTTAAGTTGCTACACGATTATTTGCTGCAAATTGAACAGGAAGACGATGATGATAGCTTTGAAGGGGCTAAATCGAAGTTGCTTTTAGAGGATGATTCTCTGGAAAAGATTTCAAAAGTTAGAGACAAAATTACTGAATCTGCCCAATCTGACGAACCTCAAAAGCTAAGACTGGAAAAGTACTTAAACCTTTGGAATAATCTATATGACCGAATCTCCAAAAGCACTACCCTGGAGGAAGACGCCAAACCCAAGATCAAACAGCCTAAAACTAATTAACTAATTCTAATTTGCAAATAATGCATAGATGGTCACTTGCGTATTCACCTTCATGCGGTTGGCCATGCTCAGTCATTTCTTTACCAGGTGGCATGCGCAAGAGACCTCTGATCTTTATGCAATTTTTCTCCTCAAAGGATTCAAGTGAATCAACCGCCTTATGGTCAGAAAAGTCCCATTCCCTTACGCAGAAGAGGTAATCCAAGAGACCATGCCAAGTGTTAGCCCAGTTGGATATCTCAGGCTCTCCGCGATCGTTATCTATGCTTGAATTCTCTGGATGAACCCTACGATAACCAACAGCATACAAAGAAATGGCCCTCATGTCTAATGAGTTGTGAAGGTTTTGCATTTTTTCTACCAGAGCACGTTCGTGAGGCTTGGCTTCGTAAGTATCTGGAACAGGGTGATCTGGCTGTCCTTTGCCAAATTTTTCGATGTTACCGCCTTCTTCATCTGAATCTTCTTCTCCGTCGCGCATCTTGGAAAAGGTATAAGAGGTACTGCATTCTATCACGGTTCTGGCTCTACCAGTGTACTCAATGGGTTTTGAAGTCATGGAGCGGTAAGGCGCATCAAACGGTTGAGAGTTGAAGTCTCCGCAGAAAAACGAATACCAATGGGAAGAATCCCCGTCATTAACATTTTGTAAAACATTCACTCTGTGCAGGAATTCTTTGACTTTTTTCAAGACCACATAGCATTGCCTTGTGCGTTCAAAAGTGCCAAAAGGGTGCCAAAAAAGGTGGGTTGTCCCCACGATAATTCCAGATTTGTTCAAACCATATTGTTCAACCACTTTATCAGTGAATTTCAACGACACCAGAAGCCCGACATTGTTGGTTGTGGTCCTAGGTGGAATGTCTCCGGACGACTCTTTATCAAAATCTATCAACATTTTATCGGTCATCATAAAGAGATTTCTCTTCCATGCAACGGCAACACCGTGGTTCTTTGAATCTTGTCTGTGGTATTGAGAATCATAACCCAACTTCGCCAGTTCCTCCTTCCAGAAGCTCTGAAACTGTATGAAATCAACCTCCTGTAAACAAATCACGTCAGCATTATAGTACTTGAACTCGCTGAGTAATACTTTAGACCTCCTGTACCATTTTAAAGCGTCACCGCTGGTGGGGAACAGCTTCCGCCTGATCAAAGCCTGTGCTAGGCAATTGTAACTCATTAGGCTAAAGGTGAAACCAGTTGCAGGTTCATTTTGATGGAGCTCCAAGAGAGGTCTCTTTATGAATCGCAATTCAGGCGGACAATCTGGATCACCACCCTGTGCAAGCAGTGCTTCCCTTTTGGCAGCCCTGGCGGCCTCTCTTTGGGCCCTGACTTGAGCAATGTGTTCCGGCGAAACCGGTACTTTTTTGCCCTTCTTACCCTTTTTTACGGGTTTGGGATCCGTTGATTTCTCGGAAACTTCAATACTATCACTCATTACTGCATTTACTATCTTCTTCACCGAACGATGGGCTTATTACGAGTAGTACTCTTCAATTAATAGTAAATGGCATTCTATCCACCGTCCTTTAATGTCAAAAAGACACGATGAGATTACCCTCTCGAACTGAAAAATTTATCCAGTCAAAATCACATCAAATACGTTTTGGTGATTACGATTATTGAAGGCGTAGGTCTGCGCACGCTTCTTGGTCCAGGGTCGATACCTCTAACTGTTTGGCATGGCTTTTTACAAAATCACACTTTCCCGGTCCCTGATAGGTGTCCCCCATACCACCAAAAGTGTGGTGAAGAGTCTTGGTTTAGGCAAAAGAGGCTCCATAGTCTATAGACGGGTGACACCACAATGTGCCGGTTCATTGGCCAAATGCAAAGAGCTGATTAATGTGGAAGTCACTGAACATGCTTTGTCCAAGAATCAAGCGAGAGAGTCACGCAAATCCAACCCTGGCTTCACAGTTGAAAAGAGAGCGTAATGTCAAATAATTCCATGGCGCATGGATATCCTGTACATATGAAAAACAATTCATAATAACAATAATTCGATAAAAAAAAGTGGAAAACGTATTTAGATAGGTATGATATTCATTATGATAAACTGGGGTAAAAAAAAGTCTTAAAAAACTGTTCCTGTCATTTCTGCAGGGAGTATGTTCCTTCCTGCAGAGTTGACAAAGCTACTCTCGTCTTCTGCATCTTCGTCGGAGAGTGCCACACTGAAGGAGTCTACCATACGGAAGATGTCACTGCGGTCAAGGGCCTTGCCATCAAAACTTAAGTCAAAACTATCATTGAGCGTTCCCATACCGTTCAATGAGCGGGCTACCGGTAAAGGTGGTTGAGGTCTCCTAGGTTTTTGCAGGAACTCAATAAATCTCGACTGCAGATCTCCTAATCTAAAGTAACGGATGCTCATATCCCCGAAAAGGCACAGGGGTTCAGTTGCATAGTATTTGGAACGGTAAACGCGCTCTATTTGACTCTTTAGAGCCCTGTGTGTGTCTTGACGGATCAATAGGGGGATGGACAATTTGTACGTCTTATTTCCAGGTAAGGATTTGCCGCCCTTGGAAGCCGTGTTGATAATAGGTTTCAATTTCCCATCATCTGCCCTAGAAGCATTTAAATCAACGGGATCTGAAAAGTATCTGTTCAAAAAGTTCTTCTCTTGTTGCACAGGATCCACTTTGCCCAACTCTAAGATACTACCAATTTCCTTGTATTTGATAACGCTCCTAGCCGGAAGATTGGATTTGGTACTTCTGCGATGGGGGGAGCCTCCTGGGGCAAATTTGGAATTTTTCCCCATTTTTTGAGGGCTTCTCTTTGCCTTGCTGTCATTCAAGGGGAAAGCAGGCGCAGTAGGTGCAGCAGGTGCTAGAAGTGGTAGTCCGGTAGCTTCACCTTTGTCCCAAACTCCATAATAAGAGCTTATATCAAGTCCTTTTTTGTTGTTCAGGGTCCTCTTTGTGGGGGAAGAAGTTCTCGAGTTGATATCGAATTCGGGCAACTCCGTAGCTGGAAAGGAAAGGTCCGCTGCATTACCATCATTTAGGCCTATCATCCCCACGACGTAACGAATATTCGATGGATGGTGTAAGCCTTACATACGCGATTCATGGGAAATGAAAGAGTTTTAAGATCTGTGCTTCTTATATTTTCGGTTCATTGAAGTTTTGTGTTTATCTGGTTGCCTTTTTGGGAGAAAATATTACATCACGTTAAACGGAGATAATGATATTATAAGTTTTGGGGAATATAATACCGTTTTTTCGTTTGTTTTTTTTCACTAGTGAAATAATCTTTTCATTATCGATTTTTCGGATGTTTAAGTTATGGGCATTTATATATACCAGAATGAAATGTTGATTGTTATCCTAACAGCAGTGAAAACCTAAGATATCTGTCAAGACTGCCTACGGTTTTAACAGCATTTTCTTGCTTTTCTTAGCTGTTTGTATCTTGGAAAAATAAAAAGTACAGGTTAATAGTGATATTAATTATTAACTTTACAAAAGGATTAAAAGATGGCCAGTTAATTTTATATGGTTTCATTTTGGCTAAACTGAATAGTCTGCGAACTTTTTATAGTTCCAAGAAAATACCAACAAAGTACGTGCGAAAATCTTAAATTAAACCTTGACAATACAGTATTTAAAGAAATTTTCAAAAAATGGAAACAGAAATTGACTCTGTGTGTATGTCGAAAATAGGTATGGTTTGCACTATAATCAACGTTCAATAATTACAAGTTCAGAAATTATGTACAACTATGCTACAAAGCCATCTCCATGAGGCCTTCTAGAGCATCTATCTTGGTGATTTTACAATCTTTGACAACGTCTCCGATTCTAGGGTATGAAATCTCGTTGGGTTTGAGCTTGAGAGTGGCCCTTGCAGAAGAAAACTCAGGCAACACACATTTGACGAAACCCATTTGGGGTACAGAATTAACCATCACACTGAACATTTTGGTCTTGTCATCTCTAATCAGTTCCTTCAAGTACTTAAGAGTCCAGTAAGTATTGGAATGGCGGCTGGCGGCTTTGAGTATGGCATCCCTAGACTGGATTTGCCACACAAAACGGTTCACATGGGCCTCAGTAAAGCACAGCTGCCGCGCAGAGAGAAATCTGTGCAATTGCAAGTGGTTGATCAGGTCGGGAAATCTTCTTAACGGGGATGTCACCGTCAAATATTGCAAAGAACCTATCATTTCATGCGGGTAGGGGCGGCCTGAGTAATAACTGCTATTTAGCAGCATGGCCATCATGTTAATGTCTCTAGCAGTAAGTAACCCACCATCCTTCACCTTCTGTTTCATGCATTCGTATTCAAAGTGAGCTTGAGACCCGAGCTTCAATGGCCTATAACATCTAAACACACCAGGTATCTTGTGGTCCTTGAAGAACCGACCAGATAAAGTGTTGGCCAAAATCATCATTTCAGAGACAAGTAAAGTGGAGGGTGTCTCTACCTGGTCTTTAAAGGATACCTTATTTAGCACACCATTCTCATCTGGTGACAATTCAACTTGACCCTTGTTGAATCCATCCCCAAATATCACCGCATGTTGGGTCTGTACTCTGTTATTACGCAACTTCTTGGCAACTGCGTGGAGGGCGCTTAAATCGCGTTGGATCTCAGTCATCTGATTCCCTTTGTTAATCTTGGATGCCTGTTCCAGTATTGAATCCACTGTCTCGTAAGTAACTTTAGGGAAATTTGAAACTAATCCAAGTCTCACCTGGAAGGTATTTGGTAGTAAACGGAACTCTCCCTTCTGTGGCCATTCTACATCTACTGAAAAAGTGATAGTTTTAGTCTTTTGACCTTGTTTTCCTAGATCTGCAGCCTTGCTGTAGCTTTCAGGCAACATGGGCACCACTAAGTCCGGCAAATAAGTGGTAAAGGATTTTTTCAACGCAATATCTAAGATTTCACTTTCGATACCGCTCGTGCTACCACGGCTTTCTGGGAACAAGGAACCCGGATCCGCGATATGAATATGCAAGGTGTACTTGTCATGGCCACACGTTTCAATCGATATACCGTCATCAATTTCATGAGCGGTGTGTGAGTCAATACAGTACACCTTGATGTCACCAAAATCGTGTCTAGTATTTGCACCCTCTACGGTAAGCGGTAGCGCCAGTTGATATATGTCTCGTTCTAATTCCGCCCTCGGAGAAGAAGGAGGTAGCCCCAATTCCAGGTTGTAATGCAGAGGATTAATATTCTCTTTTGAAGGATCTAGTTCTCTTAGCAGCTGATGGCATATGTCTCTGGTAATATCCTCCTGTTCAAACTTTTTAATTTTACGGAATATTTTGGATATAACAGATATGACCGCTGTATCATTGTAAAAATTGCCTGCTGAGTAGTCCTGCAGAAGCTTGACAACATCTGGAAATTTATCCACCGCAACAGAATATTGTCTAGAATCAACGAGCTGTGTAAATTTGGTAATCGTATCGTAATCTTTGGCTTTCAAAGTTTTTAAGACCTTACCGTAGTACAAGTGTTGTGAGTTGAATGGCAAAATGGTCACCGACACGGGTGATAGCAGGGCCTTGTTTGTGTGTATAGCGCCCCAAAGATGCGATTGCTGCTGGCCTGAGATGGCCCAGAATGTAGACAGAAGAGTAGCAGAATTTACTTTGGTGACGGCTTTAGAGGAGCAAGATTGGATAAGATTCTTCACATATACTGCTCCACTAGTGGTGGCAGAAGCCAATTGTACATCTAACTGTTCCGCCATGTCAACTAAATTGAAAAAGGGTACCTGCCAGGGACCACGAGCGTCTTGCAAATGTCTATGAAGAAGTTCTAATTTTTTCAGGATGCATGGGAGCTCCTCCCATGCCTTTTTCGAAATTTGGTGTGCGATAGGACTTGAAATTTGCTGGCGAGATATCACTGGTAGGATGAATGTTTCTGAGGTTTTGTTTTTAACGTAACCTACAGGCTCAAACCCATGCCTGTATTCCTTCATCAGCAGACGAGCACCGGGAACAACGTGTGGTAGGAGACACGGTATTCGCATTGCAATCATACTCCTGGTGGAGAAAATGATGGTCCCATCTACTGTGGTAAAGGTATATCTCGGATCCTTTGTAGATGCTGGTATATCTATGCACATGGATAACTCCGACAAGTGGGATCTGAGTAATACAAGGTCTCCCGCTTGCAAGGGCCTGGACATCAATTCCTGAGCATCAAACTCTAGCGCACCACTCACATTTACACCTAGGTCTTCCGGATTAGCATTTATTAGATACTTGTTGAAAACTTGCTTCTCATTGCCTTTCCAATTCCGTTCGAACCACGATTTGGAGGGACTTAAATACCTGGCACAGTACCTTGAATGAAACTCGTTGCGGACCTGAGCCAAATCTTTGACTTCAACGCCTGCCTCCAAATCCTTGGTACGTGATAGAAATTTTTTGTTGATCTCATCGACGTCCTTTTGATCTAGTGGAGGTGGCTGATCCATCAGTGCCCTCATCGGGTTGGAAAAGATATCACTTGCATCTTTTCTTGGGTTGTAGCCTCTCCGCACAGGCTTGCGACTTTGCCTAAGACATGATCTTGTCAAATGTATCCTCCTAGCAAAGATTTGAGACATGCTCTGGCAGTTCCCGTGGTATTTTAAAGATATTTCATCGCGATATGTGAACTCATCACTCGTAGCATTAATGTATTTTTCAACTTCGCAATCCGGCGCAAAATGAGGCACGTGATGTGATGGCGCCAGTGTGACGCGAGAACGACATTGGGTAAAAGCAATAAGATCTTGAACAAAAAAATAAATTTTTTAGTCACATCCCAGACATCGTTTCACGAATCTTGAGATCTGATACACTTAATGGCAAAAAAATACCGACAAAGAAACAATACACATTACAATTCTCTTTTCATGTGTACTGTTGTTGAAATGAGCAGCATAAGGCGCACGCAATTGATAACTCAGTTGATGATTGTTTAACTCTATGTGATGAATTATTTATCCGCCAGACTCAAAAAAATCTAGGAGCTTTGATGTAAACCTTGTATCGCAAGAGAGACTGTGAAATGAATGACTTATAAGGCTATATATCTCCATTTCATACAAAGAAGTGATGGCTGGGGTAATAAAGGAAGAGGCAGAATTAGATTTGATAACGGAATATATTTTGAAAGTGAAAAAATAGCAAAATTTACAGTGTGAACCCCCACAGATTATGTGTGCGATGCACATGACCCGCTCACGTTGATGCACAACTTGTTCATGTAGGAGCGACAGCATCTGTTCGACTCGGTGTACTCGTCACTAATGAAGCGCTTTAAGGCGGTGGAACACGGGGGAGAGGCTGTAAAACCTGAGTTGGCGGATTGCCAATAAGGCGTTCCTCGAGGACGGAGATGTGAACAAGGGCAAGAAGCGGCATGGTGGGAGGAGCCTCTACTTCGTACTGAACCCATAGAGGTGGCAGCACTTCCCAACTGACAAGTATACCCCCCCACTCCAGAGTTCAATACAACACTCAGCATATTTTCGATAAAAAAAACAAAATTCTCTTGTTCTTTTAGCCTTTTGCTATAGCTCTGATTAACTTGTTCCAAAGATAATTAAAGCTCATCCCTAGTAATGCGAGAACAGGCTACAAGAAATTTAAGGTTTTTGAGAAATGGTTCAGGTGGTAGTGTCAAGGCAAGAACTGCGATGGACTCAGGTATTTTGGATCCTCAGAGACTTTTCCATATCACAGAGTCCAAGTCCAAACTATCAAGTGCTATTAACTCTTTCATACTAAAGTGAGCATCCTCCTAGACCATCATGCATAGAACGATACCGCCATGACAGTTAACAACCGTGGAAACCGCTATAATCAGCCCATTCCTAGTCTCTCTGGTACCTCTTCGTCATTCCCACAATACTACTTTTTCCCTTGGCCAATCGGAGTCGTTGAAAAACTGGCGCGCGCCTACGCGCCAGAGGAAAACAAGGTTCAATCACAGTGGGATACAATACTATTAGAATGTAGTAGTCAATTGTGCAGTGGTTACTATGTCCCTGGACACTCGTGGATGTCAGAGATCGGCGGAAGTTTAAACTCTGCAACGCCGCTATACTACTCTCTTCTCTTGATGGTTCTTCGGCGTTGTCACGGCATCGGCGAAATATCGCTTCGCGGACACGCCCCGCGAAATTGATTATAAAAGCGTCAAAGGACCGAAGTTTCCTCTCAACGTAATGGCCCTTTTTCTACTGTTGATCTTCCTTCTTTGAGGTAACCACGTCAGTACCATGTTGTCTGGCTTGTATAAGAACAAATCTGCTTTCAGCGCTAGCTCACGTCTAGTGAGGCTTGCTTCTACTGGTAAAACTGCCGCTTCCACCGTTACCGTCCCAGCTACGGGCCCCTCTTCTTTTAAAACCGAGAAAGTCTTCGAGACCGACTATGACGACAAGCCTAATGTTGTCGTGCTTGGTTCTGGATGGGGTGCCATCTCTTTTTTGAAGCACATTGATACCAAAAATTACAATGTTTCGTTAGTGTCGCCTAGGAACTATTTCCTTTTCACGCCGTTATTGCCTTCCACACCAGTTGGTACCGTGGATGAGAAGTCCATTGTAGAGCCTGTGGTCAATTTTGCCCTCAAGAAAAAGGGTAACGTTACTTACTGCGAAGCTGAGTGCACTTCTATCAACCCTGACAGAAATACGGTCACCGTAAGCGACTTGTTCACCGTGCAGCAATTGAACAAAGAGGAGGAGCAAGACTACGGTTTAAAGCAAAATGTGCCTGCTGAGATCAAATACGACTATTTGGTCTCTGCCGTCGGTGCTGAACCAAATACGTTTGGTGTTAAAGGTGTCGAGAAATATGGTCATTTCCTGAAAGAAATTTCTCACTCGTTGGAGGTCAGAGAGAGCTTTGCGAAGAACTTGGAAAAGGCCAATTTGTTACCCAAGGGGGATCCTGAGAGGAAAAGACTTTTGACCATCGTTGTCGTTGGTGGTGGTCCCACCGGTGTGGAAACTGCTGGTGAATTGCAGGACTATGTCTCCCAGGATCTGAAAAAGTTCTTGCCAAACTTGGCGGAAGAGGTCCAGATTCACTTGGTGGAGGCCCTGCCTGTGGTTCTAAACATGTTTGAGAAGAAACTGTCATCCTATGCGCAGGGCGTGCTAGAGAAGACTTCCATTAAGCTCCATCTAAGGTCTGCCGTGAGCCTAGTGGAGGCTGATCATTTAGTCGCCAAGACCAAACACGAGGATGGTTCCGTGACCGACCAGACAATTCCCTACGGTACTTTAATCTGGGCCACCGGTAATAAAGCCAGACCTGTCATCAGGGATTTGTTCAAAAAAATCCCTGAACAAAATGAATGCACCAGGGCTCTTGCGATTAACCAATTTTTGCAAGTCAAGGGTTCCAGAAACATCTTCGCCATTGGTGACAACGCCTTTGCAGGGCTGCCCCCAACGGCCCAGGTAGCCCATCAGGAGGCTGAATACTTGGCTAAAGTGTTCGACAAGATGGCTCAATTACCTAACTTCCACCAAGAGTTGAGCAACACCAAGGAGAAGCACGACTTGCTCTTCGAGAAAAACGGGTTTAAACCATTTAACTACGTTCACTACGGTGCATTGGCCTACCTAGGTGCTGAGAAGGCCATCGCAAACATCACTTACGGTAAGCGTTCTTTCTACACCGGTGGTGGTCTATTGACTTTCTACATCTGGAGAGTCTTGTACTTGTCCATGATCATGTCCGCTAGATCCAGATACAAGGTTATCGCCGACTGGATCAAATTGGCTTTCTTCAAGAGAGACTTCTTCAAAGACTTATAGTTGTATATATTCCAGTATTTATTCCAATATTTATCGAAAGCTTATTTATGATAAGGCTTACGAAGTTTGAAAAAATTCAAATTTAAGAAAAAAAAAGGACGTTAAAATAATAGCCTACAAATAATCCTTCCTATTGGCAGTTCTAACAAACCTTCTCAACTGCCACTCTGCATCTGCATCCTTGTTGTCGAGGGTGCCCAAGCGCAACTCAAACAACCTCATTTCGAATCGGGGCCCCACTTCAGCCAATTCTACGCCTTCTTTAGTCTTGACGTAGACGTGCTGTCTGACACTGATGAAATCACCGCGGTTGGCAAAGGTGATGACGCGAGGCGAGTCCTTTTTGGGGGCTGCGGGGAACATATGCTTCAAGATGGTCTCAACACGATGTCCCAACGGTGTGGAGAAATTTTCAAAGATCAGATGAGGGTTCACCTCGCTCTGATTGCCTCTGTTCAGGATATCGTGCCTCAGCACCACATTGTGTAGTGTGAAGAATGCCGTGGGTCCATGGGGCAGATGCGAAACGGTCAGAGATGTGGGGACACCTCTGTGCTCATGCAGCAAGACCACATCTGTGGTTGAGCTCTTGTTGCATGCGTCCACGAGGTTGGAGACGACGTAATTACCCCTGTTGAGTCTTACTGCCGTGGGGAAAAGAAGTTTGATCTCTTTGGCGAACTGGGACAGACGAGAGCTTGGATTACGGGAAGTGGACACAACGATACGAGGATCGCTGATCCCACTCATGGCAGCATACTCGTCGTCGACATCTTCTTCTGATTCTTTAGTCTGGTCGTAGCGGAAATCCTTTTGCAACTGTTCATCCTGTGCGATGTCCTTCGGAAGGGGTTTTCCCTGTGCGAGTGCGTTTTTGATAACCTGTCTCTTTTGCTGCAGTTGAGAATCCTGTAAATTTGATTAGGTAATACTATTTTAGGTTTATATAAACATGGTTGAGTTTTCTTCT
>PPJZ02000084.1:0-40500 GCA_003705955.2 Zygosaccharomyces kombuchaensis
CTAAGCTAAAGGGGTGTTAAAAGAGGCAATGATCTGGCGAGTAATCTCGCAAACCAATAAAATAATGTCCGCCGCCCACAATAGAGCCAAGCCGGCCGTCTCTAGGGCGACAACAATTCCGAACAATATCATCATGCATCTAAGAAACACGGCGAAGACTATATTGCTATTTTCATCTTCAATGTCAGTCTTCTGCAAAGGCTCGTCGGGGTTCTCAGCATTCATATAATTCGCCACTGCTTTCTCAACGAGCATTTTGTTTGATGGGTCGTTGCAAAAATCACAACATTCGATTTTGCATGCCTGAGGCTCTTCTGGCCTCACTATATCTCCCACAAAAACTTTCCTACAACTGCTACCGCCATAAAATAGAGAATAATGATAGCCCATCTGTGCGAAGATCCGATTACTCCTGAATGCTATCCTCCGCCAAGCCAATGGATCCCCCATCAGATCCGCTTCAGCAACTTCCGACAACAGGATTTGATGTGCCTTTTCCTTAGTTCCAATATCAAGGAGTCTCCAAATCGAAATCTCCATCAAAAAGAAAAAGAAGAAAGATAGGAAATAATGAATTGCCATCCACATGAAAGAAAAAGTGTCAGAAGGTTCCTCTCCTTTGGGAAAAAAGTAGAGCGTTTCGAAGCCAAGATAAAATACCTGTAAAAAAAGGTTTAATATTACCACAAAGATGCCAAGGAGAGCGTCCTTAATGCACCATCCGGCAAAAACCCACTTTGAAAAGAAATATATCAACTTTCCTGCAAGTCTGTCCTCTAGCAACTCTATTTCTTCCTCCTCAAACTCCTGTGAAAATTTCTCTAGGTCTTCTGCAAGCTTTTCATTCATGGAAGTCATCTTGCAGCTCCGGATATCTCACCGTTGCTAGAAGTGTCGATATTTTGTTCCAGTATCCCCCTTTATATGTTTTCCCTCCGGAATGTTTCTACGCGGCGCAAACAATTCCGTGCAGAGAAATTAGAAAGCGCTGCTGTCATAAAAAACCTTAAAAGCTTATGAAGCAGTTGGTTTTTGAGGAAAGCCATTGTATAAAACTGAGAAACATAATATTACAGGAGGATTACTTCTGTATCGTGCTAGTACTTAGAGGACGCGCCAAGATGACCAACCGCCTTATCACATTTTTTAACTTGATGTTACGGTCTTACTTTGTTGCTACTTCTTTCAGCCTTGACCTGTTTTGTATCTAGTGAAACTCAATCGCTTTACCTATTGGCGTTCTTTGATAAAGACGTAACTGCCCGACTTCATGCGGATCACTTCTCGATGGAAAACATGTTGTTACGCATGAAGTATTCAACGGAACACAGCTTGATCAAGGGACTCAGACGACTTCAGTTGCATTTCCTGTAATTGCCAATCTTCTTAGTGAGATCGCGGGCTGCATGAAGTTTTGAAAGACACCATCATCTGGAAAATTTTCAGTGACCAAAGATCAGTTGACAGAAGTTTTCAGTTTCTGGGAGTCTTCTCCAGTCCGAATGATGAACCTAAATTCCCAGTTTTTTTTCACTTGAGATGTTGCGCTGTTCTGGCTTATTCTTTTGTTATTCGAGCACTTCGCATTGATAATTTTTTGGCCATTTGCATCGTATATAGCGAGATTTAAAGTTTTTCAAGCGTCAAATGTCACACTGTCGCCACAAAAGCGCTAATGACAGCAATTCAACAATGACATAGGTGCAACTTGATATCTCATTGAACAGTTCTTAATCCAACAGCCCAAAATTCCTATGGGTTACAAGGAGAAATCTAACATAGCTCCACTATATTCATATGATATTGCTAGTGTTCACTCATGGGGCATTAGAATTAACCTTTGCAAAATTTCTTTTCTTGACGGCAGCTTTTATTGCCTCGAGTTGCATGTAAAAATTCTTCTGGACTGCAAAGTCAAATAAAATAGGCTTTTCCAACTCAATTCATTTTTGTGTCACATAAGCTCATAATTCGAATTAATATTGAGATGAATTTGCTAAAATAATGGTTATCGAGATACACTGCACAGTAATACCGAGGCAAACAATGACAAAAAAAAATCAGAGAGGGATGCGTAGCAGAAGGAGCCGCAAAGCAGACAGGCAGCGCGATACGGGTCGTCTAGCAGCCCACATTGGCGGCGCTGCCTCAACCGATATTGGTGGCTCTGACAATACGGTTGGCCCCATTTACGCTCGTTTGCGAAAAAACAAGTGGTTCCAAAAAGCAAGCAAAGTATTTTATGTTATTTATTGGAGGAGCTTACCAAGACGCTCCGGGCGCGCATTCAAATGCGCTCATCCCGTGGTGTTGATAGTGTACTGTGGTTTTGGCATCGCGTCTGGACACAGAGATAATCCTACCTACGCTTTTGTTTATGTGAGCCCCATATTCGCTGCTATTCCGCAAATCATAAATAACTGGAACGATGTTGAAGCACGGTCTTCCAGTATATTTGAAGTTGGAGAGAGAGATATCGCTAGCTACTTAGCCGATTGTGTAATCAAGGAGTTACTACGAGTCTTATTTGAAATAGCCGCGCTCCTTTACAATTTCATAACCGGTAGGCTAACCAGACTAACATTTGCTTTGGGGATTATAAGCTATAGCTTGTATATCTTGGGAAATGTCCTGGTAGTCGGGGGCGAAAAAAGAGGAAAATCGATGGTGACTGATTCGGCAGGATCTCCTGGTTCAGATACTGCCAAGACCACTATAATATAAACAAAATAGTCATATAACTTGGTAAATATTATGTCGAGAGCGTAACAATCGGAGTAAGTTCGTCGCCAACGAGGCTCTCCATTCGAACAAATATTAATGCATTTCAAAGTTCCCTTAACAAGATTTTTTCGGTATTGGTACTTTTTTTTTCCTCTAGGGACATATACTAAGCTAAAGGGGTGTTAAAAGAGGCAATGATCTGGCGAGTAATCTCGCAAACCGATAAAGTAATGACCAACACCCATAATAGAGCCACGACAGCAGCCTCTATGGTGACAACAATTCCGAACAATATCATCATGCATCTAAGAAACATGTCGAAGAGTCCGTTGCAATTTTCATCTTCAACGTAAGTCTGCAAAAGCTCGTCGGGGTTCTCAGCATTCATATAATTCGCCACTGCTTTCTCAACGAGCATTTTGTTTGATGGGTCGTTGCAAAAATCACAACATTCGATTTTGCATGCCTGAGGCTCTTCTGGCCTCACTATATCTCCCACAAAAACTTTCCTACAACTGCTACCGCCATAAAATAGAGAATAATGATAGCCCATCTGTGCGAAGATCCGATTACTCCTGAATGCAATCCTCCGCCAAGCCAATGGATCCCCCATCAGGTCCGCTTCAGCAACTTCCGACAACAGGATTTGATGTGCCTTTTCCTTAGTTCCAATATCAAGGAGTCTCCAAATAGAAATCTCCATGAAAAAGAAAAAGAGGAAAGATAGGAAATAATGAATTGCCATCCACATGAAAGAAAAAGTGTCAGAGGGTTCCTCTCCTTTGGGAAAAAAGTAGAGCGTTTCGAAGCCAAGATAAAGTACCTGTAAAAAAAGGTTTAATATTACCACAAAGATGCCAAGGAGAGCATCCTTAATGAACCATCCGGCAAAAACCCACTTTGAAAAGAAATATATCAACTTTCCTGCAAGTCTGTCCTCTAGCAACTCTATTTCTTCCTCCTCAAACTCCTGTGAAAATTTCTCTAGGTCTTCTGCAAGCTTTTCATTCATGGAAGTCATCTTGCAGCTCCGGATATCTCACCGTTGCTAGAAGTGTCGATATTTTGTTCCAATATCTCCCTTTATATGTTTTCCCTCCGGAATGTTTCCATGCGGCGCAACAGTTCCGTGCAGAAAAAGAGCACTACTATCAAAAAACTCTAGGGGGCTACTTCTGTGCCGTGTCTGATACTGCCGCGTTCACTGTAACAGCCATATCACCTGGTGAATAATATATCGAGAGCGTAACAATCAGAGCAGCTTGCAGTTGATACATATACAGTACGAATAAAGGCGCTTTTCCAGCATCATAGCCGCTGATCGAATGAAATGACGTGATGTCCCTCAATGGAAAGCACACACGTTAACAGCCTTGCTCGACCTTTCTTGCATACACGCAAGCACTGATGAGAGTTTTCAAAGCACCTCTTTAAATTTTGCATAACATTTTTAGGCGATGTATCCCCGCGAAAACAATTCAGTATGATGAGTGCAAGTCATACATACTCTCGCTCTAGAACCTCCCACCGAACAACTAGTTCTAATAGTGTAGTGGCCATCACGTTGCCTTCACACGGCAAAGGTCCTGAGTTCGAACCTCAGTTAGAACAGTTTCGTACATTTTTTTTCCTCTCGGCACCTCTACCTAGTACTTAGGCTATGCTACACTCAGAACGCACAGTACCCACCGTCCACGCAGATGTCGGTACCCGTAGTGTACGTGCTGGCATCCGAGGCCAGATACACATACGCCCCCACGAGCTCCCTTGGGTTTGCAAGCCTCCCCAATGGCACCAGCGACTCCCACTGGCGCCGCATCTCCACGGGACACCGCTGAGTCATCAGCGTCGCAATGTAACCGGGGGAAACACTGTTCACACGCGCAAACTGAGCCCACTCCACCGCCAACGACTTACCCAGATGGATGGCCGCAGCTTTCGACGAGTTGTAGGGTGCCTGCATCTGCGGGATGTTCACAATGTGTCCAGACATCGACGCAGTGATGATGAACGACCCGTGCTTCTGCTCCTTGAAGTGGCGTCCCACGGCACGTGCCACGTAGTAGATACTGTTGAAATCGATGTTCACCACCCTTTCCCAGTCCTTATCCGCCTGCTCCCTGCCCACTTTCGCGCTGTGATCCAACACCGACCCATACGTCCAGTCCACGCCGGCGTTAGCCACCACCGCGTCGATTCTGCCAAAGTCCTTCACGATCTGGTCCACAGTACGCTCCACAGCGGCGCTGTCGGTTAATGGGCAATGGTAAGCCCGGATCGTCACACCGTACTTCTTGGACAGCTCCTCTGCCTCGTCTCTGATCTTGGTGTTCGTATGGTACCACACGGCGAGGTCCGCACCCGCCTGCGCAAACGCCAGCGCCACCTCGTAGCCAATGCCACCGGACGCACCGGTCACGGCTGCCACCTTGCCCTTAAGTGAGAAGAAATCTAATGCATTGTCAGGAAGTCCGGATTGCTCTTGCATTTTGCGCTTGCTCTTGTAACAACGAATCTAGACCGCGAATAGCAAATGGGTCAAAGAATAACACACCCTTTATATACCCCGCCCAGCCGCTGCGCGTGACAGTGCCACCCCCTACTACCACCTTCACCTCCACTTCCCTTCCCCTCGTCTCCCTCCCAATTCTCCGTGCTGCGAAGACGTTCCGGTAGCGGCGCCAGCTGCTCGAGTCTTGCTCTCGAGCCAGCAGCTAGGAGCAACTCCCCGCAACGCCCCACAACAGCGGGCAGCGATCGCGCCAAAAGTGGCTTCTCCTCCAATCACCATCAAACAACACAACGCAGTCCCGCTAGGGCCCAGCTGGAGGCTCTCTTCCAGAGCGGGGTAGAAATCGGACCTTGCGTGTGGACTCCGGGGTCCTGCGCCTCTGCCGTGCTCCTCCGCGGCGCGCCGTCTCCGATCGATCGGACCTCTCGACCGAGGCCGAGGGCGAGCCGGAGAATAATATCTTGGCCTGCCCAATAACCTCGCCGATTTCCAATGCCTTATTGTAGTGTATATTTTAGGACGTGCCCCGTCGCAACTCGGCGGCTAGTGTTTTTTTTCTAGATAAAAAAGCTTCGCGAGCTAGAATAACACCAACACGAGAATCGATATAGACCATATAGACAGTAGAACGCTCGGTGGGTCTTGGTATCACCTCGTTGGCTTTCCCGAGACACGGTCGCAAAGCACGGTCAGGCCGCGCTACCCCGCACTTCCCTATGCTCCGCGGCCCGCGTGGCGTGCTTAGCCGGGAATCGCTAGTGGCAACATGGGGCGAATTCGATAACCCCGCGGAATGGAGAAGGCTGAAGGTGGCCACTGTGAATTTCCGCAGGTCAACCAACATACGCCTGCGCTCGAGCCCCGCGGCCCTTATCGGCCTAGAAATCGGAGATGCGGGGCAGCGCAAGCTTAGGCGGTTATATGGCAGAAACATCAAGGTGACCCAGCCGCAATGTCACGTGGCTTTGTATGACAACACACCAAGCTCTGAGGAGGTAACAGAACGCTTTGTAACGCAAGCTGGCCAACCGCTTTCATTTCACTTCCCTATTCGTGGGCGGTGAGATTGTCGCCGCGCACCCTTAGAAACACAAAGCCGCTGCAACGCCGGCTTGCGTCCGCCCGGACTTGGGTGAGAGAAATGGGATGTCCCGGTACCTTGTTCTAAAGCTTCACAGACATTGAAAAGACCAACTCGAAAAGCAACCGATCGAATGGTGCGTTTTTTTATCTCTCATCAATTCTGGCCTCCGATATGCCTGGTGACTACTCACCGTTAGTGGGGCGAAAGTCTAGATCATTTGTGTCCCCTTTTCACAACGGGGTACCCTTGGAGAAAATTTTCATATAAAGTGGCCATGGCCTATTGCAGCCTCCACTCGATTCTTGTCCGAACGAATCGCGCAGTTTATATAGCCATCCATCATGTCAAACAGAACACCACGTGTCCCCAGAGAACCTAGAGACCCTAGGGAAGCCAGAACTCCCAGGGAGCCCCGCCAAGGGTATATTCCAGCTGGTACCATCCCAACCGACGGCGGCAGGGAACCCAGAGAGCCCAGGGAAGCGAGGGAGCCTCGCGAGCCCAGAGCCCCAAGGGCACCCAGAGAGCCCAGAGACCAATGGTGATTTTATCTAGTTTATAGTTTTTTGTTTTATTTATGCGGTTTGAACGTTATTTTCGTTTGTTCAATGATTTACGGTGCATGGAAATGTGTCAGGCGGAGTGCGACAGCGACGATCCAGTCTCTTCGCCCCGTAGTAGGGCGTCGCTGGCTTCTCAAGCCACAACGTCATCACGTGCCAAGCCCCCGGATTCACGTGTTAGTAAACTACAATCTCGGCTTCTAAGAGAAACCCTTCACCAGCCAACATCTCAAAATCGGCGTAAAAAGACAGTGCCATCCATCATCCCCTTCCCCCTCCGAAGTTTAGGTCAGATGAGCCAGGATGCCGGTGCCTACTTAAGTGGCATGCCCCGAGAGCCCTGGGTCCAGCAGAATGGGCCCCCACCGGCCTACGACGAGGACTACGAAATCGAAGACGAAAACGGCCCCATCGGTCGCGACGACGACGATGACGATTTCCTCGACATGTACAACTTGACGCCACGCCAGCGGCTTATGCGCCATCTTAAAAGGACCCGTGCAAGACTGGTTTACCACTACAGCATTTTACCCTTATGGCAACGGTCACTGCTGGTGGTTGCGGCCCTTTGCGGGCTCGCACTCGGGATCCTTTTGCTAATATTCCATGCACCGATGTTGCATTGGCTCGTGGGGACCTCCAACGAGCTACGTTCCCAACGCAAAACGGCTGTTTTGCTTGTTTTGCTGATCTTTTGCGTTTCCTTCCCACCTCTGATCGGATTCTCCTTCTTGAGCACTTCCACCGGGTTGATATATGGCATCTCGTTCCAAGGTTGGATGATCTTGGTGCTCGGATCCGTGTCCGGGTCCATAGCGGCGTTTGCGCTGTTCCAGACGTTGCTGCGTTCGAGGGCCGAGAAGTTGGTGCACTCGAACCCGCGTTTCGAAGCGTTTGCTGCCATACTGCAGGAATATCACAGCTACTGGATCTTGGCCCTTGTGAGACTGTGCCCTCTGCCCTATTCCATCATGAACGGGGCAGTGGCCGCTGTCCATGGGCTCTCGCTGCGCAATTTCGCCATCGCTCAAGTGATCACGACACCCAAACTGTTCATCTACCTCTTTGTAGGTTCCCGCATCAAAAGCATGGGTGAGTCCAACTCAACTGGGTCCAAACTGTTCGACTTGGCCAGTATCATCATCACTGGCCTCGTGGTGTCTCTCACCGCTTGGATACTGTATTTCAAGACCAAATCCAAGTACAGGGAGTTACAACGCCAGCAGCACGAGCACGGGCGGCACCAGTCGGCCGTGCCCGCTGACTCAGAGTTCGACATCTGAGCCTTACATATAGGATACTTAAACATCAAAGACATTTTTGTGAACTCTATTTTTCTTCCTCGTCTTCTTGGTTGTTCGGCTTTCGAGCGTTACATGGACTTTCCCCTCCGCGGCTTCAACAGTTGTCGATGGCCGCGCCACTTCTTCGTGGTCACTATGCCAATCTTTGAAAGAATCCTCAATCTGCCTCTGTAACAGAATCGACTTCACCTCCTGCGCCTGGGGTTCCTTTTGTTCTAACTCTGCAAGCTTTTCTTTCCGTGATAAATTGTTTTGCGAGAAATCGATGTAACTGATGAGCAGTTGGCCCATGTCCAATTCGTCATCATCCCACTTGGAGCTTTCGACACCGTGCACTCGAATTTTGCCCGCCTTCCCCAAATGCTGTATAAACCGCGTCAAAGATGTGAACCTCGTAGCATTCATATGGATGTGGTTTTTATCCTGGATGAACTCGTTGTAGAACTTGTTAGCCTCAATCTTCTTCTCGCCATGCGTTAGACGCAACATTCGAAGAAAATCCGCTTCAAAACGTCTCGTGTACTCGTCAATATCGGCTTGTGATACGTTAGATATCTTTCTCAAATGTGATGGGGACTTGATATGCGATTGGAATCCGTTGTCGTCTCGACATTGCTTCTGGCAGACTTGGCAGTAAAATCTCAACTTTTGAAGGCCCCTGGCCTTCATCTGCTTGCTCAGATACTTGGCCGTACCAAATTCAGCCTTTGCCATAATGGGTTGGCGTTATTGATGCTTGAATGTTCGAATCCTATATCTTTCTGAAAATGCAACGAAATCCTCAAAGGGTATGTGTGATCTATCGATCGCCGAATTTCAGAAACTATATGTAATGTCAAATGCATCTTGACAAAATCTTGACAAGGCTAAACAAGTTTATATCAAAGGTATGTTCAAGCATTTTACCCGTCTGACTCATGCTTCCATAAGGGCCCCTCTCCAAAGAGGGAATGCCCTCAGAACGTACCAGCAAGTCACATACAAGCGATTCAACAATAGGAAACAGAGCTTTAATTTTAACATATATGACCCCACTACGAGAAAATATCTGGCCATTATGCTTGGTGGAGGTGGGCTTTTCTATTTAGCTAACCTCAAGGAGGCTCCTGTCAGTGGGAGAAGAAGATTTCTGTGGGTACCACCATCTTTGGAAATGATGATCGGCAAATCTAGTTACAAATCCATTTTGAGGGAGTCCAGGCCCTATCTGTTGCCAGATAACCATCCAACAACTCAAAGGGTTACAGCCATCTTTTCAAGAATTGTCGATGCTGCATTAAAGGACCCCACAGTGGATAGGTCTGTGTTGGAAGGCATCCAGTGGAAAGTACATATTGTGAACGACCCTAGGGCTCCTCCTAACGCGTTTGTGTTGCCAGGTGGCAAAGTATTTGTGTATAGCTCGATCTTGAGCATCTGCCAAAATGATGACGGTTTGGCGACAGTTTTATCCCATGAGTTTTCCCACCAATTGGCAAGACATACTGGTGAGAATTTGTCCAAGGCTCCAATTTACCTTGTCTTAAGCACATTGCTCTATACCTTGACTGGTACGGAAGTTTTGAACAGATTACTTTTGGACAGTATCCTTAGAATGCCCGCGTCCAGACAGATGGAAACGGAAGCAGATTACATTGGACTGATGATCATGTCAAGGGCTTGCTTTGACCCACATGAGTCCGTCAAACTCTGGGGAAGGATGAGTGAATTCGAAAGGAGGAACGTGGGCGCAGGTGCCAGGTTTGAATTTCTCAGTACGCATCCTGCCAGTGAACGAAGAATCCAAAATATGCGCGAATGGTTGCCCCAGGCCTCTCAACTATATGACCAGTCAGACTGTGGCCATTTTGGCAGCTACTACAAGGGATTTCAAAACACGTTTTTTGGTCCTTCAGAGCCTCCTACCATGCTACGTGGATTTTGAAAGGCGAAGAGAATAATATTACCTAAACAGATATAGTACTTGTCAATAGTGATCTTAAAAAGGCCGACGTCTTTTAAAACCTATTTGTACCGTTTGCTCGTCACTTTTCCTCCGAGATGAGTTTGCGTCACTATTATCCTGCTGTGAAATCGTCGTGTCGCTCTGCTGGATACGTTGAAGTGCTCGGTCCCTCGTTGCAAGACAACTTTTTATTCTGATGTCCAGTTCGTCAGGTTTATCTTGTGTCTCATCTTGCTCATCTTTAAACAAGTCGATAAAACCTCTGTTGCAACGCTCGTCAGCGGTCTTCACTCTTCTGACTTCATAGAGGAAACCGCCAAATTCCATCAGCCAAAATGGATCAACCGATGTCACACAACTGATGTATTCCTTTGTTGTCATCAATAATTCATGGTACACAACATAGGGCGGAAGATCACCCATGCCGTACAATGCGCTCGTGGGGTGTAATTGAACCTCCATACCTGTTTTCAAATGAACATACTTCCCCAGACCTGATATTTTGGCCGCCTGGTGGGAAAATCCCGAGCAAACACATTTTCTGACGACATCCCATTCGGTTCCCGACGATGCCAGTTCAATGTCCTGCGTTTGCATAATTTTTATTAATTGTTCCCTGATTTCTCGGGCCCTTTGCAGTGATCTGAATTGTAGAAAATGTTTACTACACCACCTTGCGGAATAGCGATTACTTTTCCACTGAGCATACACGTTTAATAAAGTGAGATGATCCGATTCCGGCACGAAAAATCTGCTCCTAGCCTGATCAGACTCTCTTTGCCTTTCTGATGGTCTATAAAACACGAGAGGGACTGATAGCATCGAAACAATCGTGACCATTTCTTCACTGCAACCATTTTTGGCTGAAATAAGTAAAGCTTTGGAAAGGGAAGGTCTTAACGGGAATTTTGACATTTTATTCCCCAGCAAAGTCAAGTTACCCCAGTTATCTAGGGCCCCAAGGAAATGCAATTCATACAAGGATACGAGTAAAGTTTGCACTGGTGGCGGGTCGATAAATGGAAATTGCAAAATGTCATCAACCCCCAATGATTTGAGGAGCAGAACTGTATTAGACAAATTAGTCCTCTGGATTTCAGGAATTGCTTGACTATACATGTCATCGATGGCTGCATCTTCAGTGTACATTCTGTAAGCCAAACCAGGCCCAGTACGACCGGCTCTACCTGATCTCTGATCTGCATTGGCCCTAGAGATTGGGGTAACGGTAAGGCTATCTAATCCTATCCTTGGGTTGTAGAGTTTCAACTTAGAGTACCCACAATCTACAACATATTTTATACCATCAATGGTTAGAGATGTTTCTGCAATATTGGTGGCAATCACGATTTTCCTTTTTCCAGGTTCTAATCTTTTGAAGATGCGATTTTGGATGTCTGCTGGTAAGGCTGAATATATGGGGAAGATTTCTAGGTTATTAATTTCTTCGTATCGCGCAATGCCCATGCTCTTGGCGTATATTTCTGTCAATTTTTGTCGAAGAGTGTCAGCCGTCGCCTCGATGTCTTCCCGGCCTGTCATGAATATTAAGATATCACCGGTGTCAATCCCCGTGGACAAGTGAATGCGAATCGCCTGCATAACTGACGCCTCCACGTAGTCGGAAACCGGCTGTTTAGAGTAGATAATCTGGATAGGGAAAGTTCTGCCACGGATGGTGAAGAGAGGAGCTCCTCCGAAGAAACTTGAGAATTTTGTAGCATTTATGGTGGCCGAGGTTATGATCAATTTTATATCTCGCCTTCGCGCCAACAATCTCTTGAACAGCCCTAAAATCACATCAGTGTTTAGAGATCTCTCATGCGCTTCATCTATAATGACACAATCGTATTTTTCCAACGTTTCGTCCATCAAAGACTCTCGTAAAAGTATACCATCAGTCATGAATTTAATCCGCGTCTTGTTTGAAGTACAATCCTCGAATCTAATCGAGTACCCAACTTCTTCGCCCAGCTTCACACCCATTTCCAGTGCAACTCTTTTAGCCACTGACATTGCAGCCACTCTACGTGGCTGCGTACAACCAATCATTTTACTATGTTGACAAAGACCCGCTTCGTTAAGGTACTGAGCTAACTGGGTTGTCTTACCAGACCCAGTTTCTCCAATGACGACCGTGACTTGATTATCTCTAATAGTTTGCAATAATTGGGACCTTCTCTCATATGCAGGCAATGCCTTGCGAGTTTGTATAATTTCTTGCCTCGAAGGAACTCCAGCATCGGTGTCATCTACAGCGACATTTCCTCGTGAATGTTTTTCATTTCCATTTTCTTTGATTCCCAGCAGCTCACCAAGTGCAGTTCCCACAATTTCAGCAGTTTCCTTCGATCTCTTAGCGTTGTCCTTTTGCAGTCGTCTCAAAGCTACCAAACGACTGCCTTTTTTTGCATTTACAGAAAGTTCGCCATCAGGGTTTTTGAAAGGATTCGCCAAACCATTTTGAGGTGAATCTAAGAACGAACCAATGATGGTGGCATCGGTAACGCCTTGCAAAGTGTAGTTTCTTTTTAGGAAGGGCGGTAAAAATTGTTTCCTCTTATTGATGGCCATAGGATACAATTGCACAGATATGATGGGAACCTTGGAACTCTTGTGAGGACCAGAAATGTTCTTGAAATTTAGATCTCTCGTCGCGTCTTCTGAGATTACCGGGTTGCCGTAGTCATCATCATTATTGTACCATTCTCGATCTTCCAAGAGAGAATCTTCTGAGATCTGTGAAGCATCTGTTTCATCTCCAGATGGCTCGTTTTTTTCATCACCAGAAAATGATTGGATATCTGGCAGATGGTTCTTTAGTTGGCTTGCCGGCTTGCTTCCACAAGTTTTCTCAGGTTTCGATTCTTTCGATAACTTCCAATTTTCCTTCATTGGCTCTTTATTAAACTCCCTTAGTCGCTGAGCCGTATCTTTCCCAATCCTTTTAAACTTTAAAGACTTCTGCGGCCCTCTCTGTGCCTTCAAAGGTAAAATATCATCCTCGCCATCCCCTTCGTCATCGTAATCCAGCTGCAAATTAAGTTTACGCTTGGAAGACTCCGCCGTCTTTGGCCCATGCATCTTCGCCAACAGATTTTGTAAGAACTTTTCCTCACCGTTGAATTCGCCAAGAGCTTGACAGCCAGCGATGAACTTGCCTGAGTCGTTCCTGCAGTTTTGAGCCAATTTCTTCAGTGTGGCAACGAAATTGGGTGTCACTCTCGAACTGGTATGCGCCTGCACAAACCGAAGCAGCTCTGCATCATCTGACATGCCCCGAGGAACTTTCAAAGGCTCATAAATGGTTCAACATCGACGAGTATCTTAGTTCATGTTGCCCATCCCATCGCTAAATTATGAAACGTACTAAACGATTAATTTTTCCACAATTTTTTAATATCTATGAACAGCGTCAAGACCACTTACAAGAACAAGAGGTCAAAGGTCTGAAGGTTCTGGTAGAATCGGTTTATTAACGTACCATTATGCAATACTTTTTTCGGGGGTTTCATATTCAAAGTAACTGTCTAAAAACCCTATCCAAAATAGTGGATAAATCCAAGAAAACACCTGAACTGCGTGGTGCTCCCACTATTTACAATGCCAAGAGTTCTGCATCCAATTACAAAGGTTATATGAGGGCCAAGGTACCTCCTGGTTTTTACTTAAATCAAGCACAGTCTTCACCCACAGGTTCCATAAACAGTGAAACAATGCCAGCCTCTTTCCTCCCCCAGGATGATCCAAGAAAACTTTTGGCACAAGAGCTCGCATCTAGGGACGTTTTAGCCAAGCACGACGCACCACCGGTACTGCCAGGTCATAGTACTGTGCAGACAGATGGTAAGAGCTATCATTTGACACCTGAACAAGTGCTAGAGATTCAAAAGCTACGGAGTGAAAATCCGGAGAAAAACAGCAGAAAGGCTCTGGCCAAGCGGTTCAACGTATCACCACTATTCATATCGCTGGTATCTGAAGCACCCAAGGAGTGGAAAACTGAGATGGACTCACGCTTGGCAGAAATCAGATCCAACTGGCATAATAGAAGAGCCTTAGCTCGAGAGGATAGAAGGAAAAGAAAACAGTTCTGGTATCGCGCTTAGCAGCTCTATAAAAACATGTAAATAATATTACAAACGTTCAATCCCCCATCATCTCTTCCAAGATCTCAAACTCTTCACTAATCCTACATAAAACGTCCTTAAAGCGTCGGTCCTCGACGCCTTCAATAAATCCCAACTCTAGTAATACATATCGATTTTCTGAACACTGCATCATGACCCTATACCGGTCTGCCCACTCTCCAATCGTCTCGTTCCATTTGTGTACGTTATCTACTACCCCCGTCTGGCAAAATGTCTTGCTCGAGTTTCGACACCACTGAAACTTTAAAATATACCTCGGAACATTCCCCACACTGCGGGAATCATTCACAGCCATGTACTCCTCGAGTACAACATCACCACGGAACAGCTTGCATCGTTGACCAGGAAGGGCCCCTTCGTTCGTTAAATCCGACGGCAACACATTGTAAAGCACACCTCTATAGAAAGTAGTGCTTCTCGCCAAAAAGTTAGATCCCTTGAAAGGCCTGTCCACCTCTTGGCTACTCATAGAAGTGGTTACAGCCAGCATCGCATCAAATTCGTTCCTGTTATTTGTAGCCTCCAAAAAAATCTTCCAATCTTTTGTAGCAGCTTACAACCATCGATTAATTTACTACTAGAACGGTATAACGGATCGGTTGTTTATCGAGCCAGTTTTGTTCTGACTTCATCGTTAGTCAACAGTAGAGTCATGGAAGCGTTTTTTTTTTACTTGTCGTCGAAAAAAAAAAGAATATCAATTACTGATCGATTACAACTTTTCACAGTGGGATAAAACTTTTGAGCCAAAAAATTGATAAATAGCCTCTGAGAAGGTATTGAAGACGCCATGCCTAGTTACGAAGATGACGATGTTTTGGATTATGAGAATGAATTACCTGACTTTGAAGAGGAAGCAGATTTGGACGACTATTTGAATGATGAAGAGTACGATTTGATGAACAAAATGTTCCCTCAGGCCAAGGAAGAGATGGCCAATTATCAAGGCTGGGATAATTTGGTCTTGAAGAGGCAGATTTTGGAGAGCAATTTCGAACTGCCGGAGGCATTGAAGAGATTGAAGAAGTCTTTTAAAAAGAAGAAAACAACAGAAAGTATGTATGACCATCATTTGCAATTGGCAACTCATTCTAGTCTACTAATTAACCTCAGGGTTCTGTCAGCTCAATGCGAGAATGAGAAATGCTTGGGATTCGGATTGGTTCAGTTATTAACGCCGTTTAGTGAGCTTAGGTTCTCCATCGGGTGGTTTGTCGAGGCTGGAAGAGTTGGCAAGGGCCAGAGCTGCTCATAATAGCATACCGTCTCCTGCCCACCGTGAAGGTGGCGACGACAGAAGTGTGTCACTTCTGTCCAGACTGAGAAACGGTAAGCAGAAGAAAGGGCTGTCGTCCTCTTCTCTCCACGACAAACTTAAGAGCAAGGCACCCTTGAAGACGGACGTTTCTTCTCAAACGTTACGCGCCAAGCTTTCTGCGTTGAGCGGTGGAAGAACAAAAGTGAATTCTCTCGGTTCCAAACTTTCCACGTTGAAAGATCAAAAAAGAACTTCACTGGGGCCCAAGCTTTCCAAAGTGGATGATGAAGAAGCGCAGAGACCATGTCAAGACCCTTGGAGTGTTGTTAAAGACCTGAACCTGGCTCCTAGACTGGTACAAGGTGCCAAGATTGATTGTACAAAGTCTTTGGTCCTGGCGACAGTAGCGATTAACTATTCTAAACCACAAGAAACAAGCAAACGGGTACAGAAGAGGAATTACAATGAGATGTTCGGTTCCTATTTTCCCAGCGATGCATGTTGTACTAACAAAACTAAATTAGCTAAAAATAAGGCAGCTGAAAATTTTCAGAAATCCAGTCCTGACGATGTGGCACTGAAGGCACAATCGAAAGCCCTGGACAACGTCACTGAACATGTGGCTAAATTGAAAGTGCAAGAGGATAAGGTAAAACCCGAATACAAGATAGCCACCAAGCCCACAAAACCTTTAGATCCAATTGATATTCCCAGCTATCTGAACAAGGCCAAACCTCATTGCAGCTTCGTTGTGATCGGTCATGTAGATTCGGGTAAATCCACATTGATGGGCAGGTTATTGTACGATTTGGGTGTGGTGGACATCAATCATTTGAGAAAATTGAAAAGGGAGAGTGAAATTGTTGGTAAAAGTTCCTTCCATCTGGCATGGGTCATGGATCAAACCCCTGAGGAAAGAGAACGTGGTGTTACCGTGTCCGTATGTACCAGTGATTTCGAAACTGGGAACACTAGGTTCACCATTGTGGATGCACCTGGCCATAGAGATTTTGTTCCAAGTGCCATAGCGGGTATATCGGAGGCCGATGTAGCAGTATTATCCATTGACTGTGGTACGGACGCATTTGAATCAGGCTTCAATCTAGACGGGCAAACTAAGGAGCATACTCTTTTGGCTAGAAGTTTGGGTGTGAGCCGTATAATCGTGGCCATGAACAAAATGGATACAGTGGATTGGTACCATGGTAGATTTGATCAAATTAAAAGTGAGCTGGCTTCTTTTTTTGGAGTTATAGGATACGAGCAAGATCAGATTAGTTGGATACCCTGCAGTGGTCTCAATGGTGAAGGGGTATATAAGAAGGCATCTTCGGAGGTTCAAAATTGGTATAATGGCCCCACACTGGTGGAAGAATTGGAAAAGAGAGCTTCAGAGATATCGGCCCTTTACAAAAAAGATGTGATTAATGTGCCTTTCTTGTTTTCTATCACAGATGTTATTTCAGTCGGTAAGAGTGAAGAAGTAGTGGTTTCTGGTAAGGTGGAATCAGGATCAATACAACCAGGCGAAACGATCAATATTTTCCCCTCCGAGCAGAGCGTGGTAGTGAGTAAGATTTCCATCGATAATAACGAAAAGCAGGTTCCCATAGTTGTTAAGGGTGATTTTGCCGTGCTTAAGCTACGTCACGGATTTGCTGATATCATCGAGACTGGAGACTTGGCCGCTTCTCCAGGATTCGAAATCCCCATTAAAAACACATTCAAAATTCAAGCATTGACGTTCCAAATGGATCGTCCACTACTTCCTGGGACTCCCTTCATGTTTTTCAAAGGTGCCAATGAGCAGCCTGCCAGGGTGAGTAAATTGGTTTCCATTATCAGCAAGCATGATCCAAGCAAAATAATCAAAAAAAAAGTTAGGCACTTGGGTTCCAACCAGGCAGCTATACTAGAGGTCGAGTTGGTGGAGGAGAAGAGATGGATTCCACTCCTGATAACACGTCAGAATAAGCATTTGAGTAGGATTGTCATGAGGAAAGAGGGCAGAACCATTGCTGCCGGTACCATCATCGAGTGATGATCGAGCTAGTTAGCTTATATAGTCTAGGAAAAGAATCATAAATCCCATAATAATCGCCATGTATGTAGTCATTTTGGCCGCTTTACCGGCCGATTTTTTAGCCTTGGTGAGCTGTTTATTACCTTCTCGTATGTTTATTTCGACATCTTCTTGATTGTCTAATACACTACTGATATTCTGAGCCTGTTCTTGTAGGTGAGCTGAAATCTCTTGTTGAATGCCTACGATATCCATAATGGTTCGATTCAATTTCTCCGCTTTCTTCAATTGCTCATTCTTTTTATTTAGCAATTCTTCATGCTCAGTCTCTAAAAGTTGTAGTTGATCTTGTGTTAATTTTGACACAGTTTCCTCGTAATGCCTGACCTCCTCTTGAGTACTCTCGATTACGGGGCTCTGTGATACAGAAGAAACACTGACTACATCCTGAGCTGACAGCAAAGGCTGCAATCCGGAATTGAAATCTAGAGATTCAAACTTTCTCTGAGAATCTAACCTCTCCTGTTGCATTGACGAAAACTCGCTTGAAAAGATATTCAGCCACATGCTTAGAGACTTTAGGACACCTAGCCGAAATTCATTATTAGCTCTGTGGAACAACTGCAGTTTCTCAGAGCTTATCCCCTGAAATATATTTTTCAAGTAAGCCTTCGACGAAAGGAATTCTTCCGAAATCAATATCTGCCTCTCTTTTTCGTACCTCTCCATTAATCTGAATTTTTGTACATACTGCTGAAATTGTAATCTCAGTTCAGCATCTACTTCGTCTTTCTCCATCTCAGTCATCTCAGTTTCACTCATGTAACTAGGTTTCACAGACTTAACAATCTTGTGCAATTCGGATAAAGCCTTTAATAAATCGTAACATTCCTTCATGAATGAATCTTTGAGTCTCAGACGCTCGGTTTCAGCCGGATGTCTGTAGCTGAAGGAGGCTTCACTTGGGCTACCCCTGTCATTACTTCCAATTATGTTAAGGTAAGATTGAAATTTGCCAGTGAGATCGGTCATTGTTGGCGCCCTTTATTCAGGTTCTTCCTTTTTTGTAGTGTTGAACCTTTCTTGTAAGCTGAAATTTCAAGATGCCATGAAAAATGAAGTTTTAAGCTCATCGCGTGAAGCTCTATGCAAAGGACGCGTTATAATGAGGAAACATTGCAACCCAAGAAAGGCTAGAATCTTGCCTTTGAAGCACTGGAAATTATGACGGAAGGGGATTGCAGAATGCAGAAGAGTTTGAACTCTAATGCCGAAGAGCAACAATATTTGGATTTGGTTCGGAGAATTATCGAGGAAGGTGAATTTAGACCTGATAGAACGGGCACAGGGACCTATAGCATTTTTGCGCCGCCGCAATTGAGATTCAGCTTGCAAAATGATACCTTTCCATTGCTAACTACAAAGAAAGTATTTACCAAGGGCATAATATTGGAGCTATTATGGTTTATTTCTGGTTGCACAGATGGTAAGAAGTTGTCCGACCAAGGCGTCAAAATATGGGAGGGCAATGGTTCCAGAGAATATTTGGATAAAATAGGACTCTCTGATAGACGTGAAGGTGATTTGGGACCCGTTTATGGATTCCAATGGAGACACTTTGGTGCGAAATACAGAACCTGCGAGGACAATTACACGGGACAAGGTTTTGATCAGCTACAAGACGTGATTCACAAGTTGAAGATTAACCCTTATGACCGTAGAATTATCATGAGCGCTTGGAACCCACCAGATTTTCCTCTAATGGCATTACCACCATGTCACGTCTTCTCCCAGTTTTACGTTAACTTCCCAAAGGTCGGCAAACCGAAGCTGTCATGTTTGTTATATCAGAGATCGTGTGATATGGGGCTTGGCGTTCCATTCAATGTTGCCTCTTACGCTCTGTTGACCAAGATGATAGCACATGTTTGTAACATGGAACCTGGTGAGTTCATTCATACCATGGGCGATGCGCACGTCTACAAAGATCACGTCGCCGCATTGAAAGAGCAGATCAAGAGAACGCCTACCGATTTCCCACAACTCAAGATTCTCAGGAAAGTAGATAACATTGACGAATTCACATATGAGGATTTTAAGGTTGAAAACTACAATCCACAGGGCAAAATTCAAATGAAAATGAGTGTTTGAAAATCTGTATCACGTACGCTATATTAATAATTATCTTAGTATTACTCTTCTGGTTAATCTTTCCTTTTCGATTTAGCTCTGTAGGTCCGTTGAGGATGCTTGACTTTATGAGAGCCTATCAAATCAAAAACTGAGAGATCTTCCTCGTGCAAACGAAAACTTACACTACGTTCGCTAGAAGAGTTGTTAGAATCCTCAGAACCATCGGCCACACGATCACATAAATCGTTAATTATTGCATTTTTAAGCAACTTCTTCGTTCTCGCCGGTTTGGGTTTAGGTGTATTCGTAATATCTTTGAGAGCCTTACCAGAGGAACTGCTCACTCTACCGGTGGAACTTGGAATGCCATCCGATAATACAGATTTTTCCATGGAATTATTCGAAATACTGTCACGTTTTACTTCGTCGTCCTTCGGATTTTCTCGCCTGACTTCCTGTTTCCCAGCACTAGCTGGTTCCTCGTCCTTCGCCAGATCTCTCAAAATATCGGAACTGTCTTGTAGTTGCCCCAATTGAATTTTCAAATTAGGTATTGGATCTGGTGTAATAGTAGATTTTCTAGAGCTACTTTTGCTGGATTTTTTCTCAGGATGTCTCACCTGGAGATCTTGTATATTGGTAAAAGTCGTTGCATCTACCAATTTCTCAGATGGACGTCTCATCTTGGCCCTCAGTGATGGTAGGGTGTAGTCAATGGCCTTTCCACGAGTCCTTCTAGCTCGCGGAAAGTCTAAATCACAAGCGCTACTGTCATTTGTGCTTGGCATAACTTCGTCAAATTTTTTTTTCCTCGCCTTTGTATTCGGAGGTCTCATCGAATGCTTTACTTTACTCTGAGATGCTTCCAGTGGCATAAATGTCATATCATCGATCTTATTATCTTCCATGGGCTGCGGATTTGTGTCCTTCTCGTGCATTGTCTCCTGCAGCTCATCCCTAAAGATGTCAAGCTTCGATGATGATGCTGGCACTTCGGATTCGGTGCTAGTGTTGGGTCTGTTAGCAGCCGTTTCTTCAGGTATAGAATAATCAATTATTGAGCTGGTAAAGTTAAAAGATCCATCAGTACCATCTTCATCTTCGTCCGGAAGTGCTGCACTTTGCGGGCATTCTTCCTCGGCTTGTGAACGTTCGTCTTCATAGACATTTGGAAGTTCATCTTCATGAACATTTGGAAGTTGTACTTCTTGATGTTCAATTCCTGGCTGTATCGGTGAATGCCCCAGTTCAAATGTTGGTTGTTGTTCTAGTTGATTTAGGGGTTCCGGTTCATTACTGTCTGTAAATTCGAAATCTCCGGGCATGAATATAGATTCTCTTCTCGAACTTTTACGTTTCTTCTTGGCCTGTGTCTCCTCGCAATTCTTCAGGTCACTGGTCTCTCCCGACTGAAAATGTATCGAAGAAGCCCCGCCTGATGACGGCCGCGATCTTTTGCTTCTCAAGATTGATTTGGGCTCACTATTGGCGGTGGATTTTGTCGGCAGGTTTTCCTTCCTTCTTATGCTATTGAACATATGGAAAATCTCTTCAAATCTCTGGGATATGCCCGCTTCCAAAATAGAGATCTGTTGATTGAGTCTTTCTTTGTAGTTGGAATCATTCATGGAGACTCTTGATCGCAGAACCACGTTTTCTTGCACTAACTCGCTGATCCTCTTTTCGAAATCAGTCAGTTTCATTAACAGTGAGGAATTTGACTTCGCCAACTGAGAGTTCTGTTGCGAGTAAGCCGCTTTAACTGCATCTATCTTGTGCCGCTGGGAATCCATCAGATCTTGGAGCTCCTGGATTGGTGGAGCGGCAGCGGCAATGGCGGCAACTTTGCTGGCGGCGGCAGCTTCACTACAACCGCTGCTGTTGCTTTTTCCTCTTCTCTTAATTGTTTTCGCCATTTTACAATGGTCCGGATCAATTGCCAGCAATGTCAGCCAGCGTACTGCCTTTTCAAATACACTGCTCCTTTTTTCTTCTAGACAGTTGTTGATCTTCGCCTTCTGTTTGTTTATAATTTCAAAGTTCCCACAAAGATGAACCTCATATCATCGTCACAATAAACGGAGGTGGGATATCAACTTCAAAGGACAATGAATGGCAATGAGCTCAAGACCAACTGCCTAGGTGATATCGTCCTTTTTAAGGCTCACAGACGATTTTTGGTGAATCTTGCAGGTCATGGTGACCATGGAGGAGCAGTTGGAGGCCAAAAAGAAGGAGCTAGAGGCTCTTAAGAAAATTACGGTTTTGACTGATGAGATGAAGCTGCAGCTCGAAGAACTGGCAGGCCAAGTTCGTCAGATGAATTCGAATGCTACGTCCGTGTCGCAGGTGATGGAGAACTGGAATTCAATCACGAGGTCCATTTCTTTAGCTGGATTGAGTCTTTTGCAATACACAGAGGGCGATTACGAAGTAGGAGTGTGGAAGAATGAGGCCAAAAAGGAGGACGATGAGCCGGAAGATAGTCACGGTCCACTGCCGGAGACCCTGGTTAGGATCAGGATGGATGAAAAGAATTAAATAGTATACAGAGTTTTCATGATTTTATTAGTATTGATTATGTTACGAGTAGAACTCAACCGTGTTGGTCTCATAATTGATAATGCATTTTTTGCCTGTGTTTTCATTGGCAGTTCCTAAGATGGATTGAATACGTCTGTCGAACTGAGGGCCTAGTGATTCCACCGCTTCGATCTCTCCAATGAAAGACTCCTTGATGGCATCCTCCATTTCATGGTACATGTTGTGCAAGTATTCTGGGGTCAATAGGGACTTATCCGTGATCAATGCATAGCTGGGCAGAGCTATATCCGAGCGGAAAATCTCTTCATTGAAAAATTTGCATAGGACAAAATAAAGCGAACTTTTTGTATCATCCTTTAGAGAGCTCCACTCTTCTTTCAGTATGCATCTACGCCATACCATAGCGACCAAAAACTTCTTGAGTTCGTACCCGAGAAAGTCGCCATTGAAAGCCAACAGTTTTAATGCGCAGTAGAAGCTGTCCGCATCTTCTAGCATGCTATAGGTTTCTATCACCTGCTGTAATGGCAGACTTTGGTATCCCTCGATTTTTGTTGTGAGGGATTGAAACAATTTTTCAAACTGTGTTCCAACGAATCGAGGAGATATCTTAATGCGAGAATCTTGTAGTTTGAAGAGTAAATTTTTTTGACCGTCCAATGTATCGAGATTACTTTGAATCGATTTTAGTTGGCCTATTGAAACAGGATCGTCCGCAAGTGCTGCCAACTTTGCGATATTTAAATATATTTGACGCTCGCTCAAAGGTCGAATGCTTACAGTTTCGTCCAGTGAGGTATTGCATAACGTCTCACTGGCCGTACCATAATGTTTATCCAGTATTTCTTGTATCCATGCAACGTTGCCATATTTCTCGCAACTTTCAAAGAAATGAACCAGCAAATCGTGTTGTTCGGGAAATCTGTAAAATAGGTCGTCTAATTTGTTTTGGTTGATGTAATATTCGAACAGAGTTGAGGCAAATTGATATCCGAATTTTTCGAAGTAGTGTGAGTATATCTCTTGTGAAACGGATCTGTCCAATGATTCCAAAGTTTCCACTAAAACTTCTAAATCCTGATAAAACTCTGCAATCTGCAAAACATCTTCTTCTAAATTCAATTCGACCAGTGCTTGGTTCCAGTTCAAGTGGTTTTTCAAGAAAAGTTTTTGGAAATCATGGAATAACTGCATATCTTGCCTTTGAGGTAGCTCTTTGAACCAAAGATTGGATTGATTGAAGAGGTAATACAATGTTTTCACAATGGTCAAAAGCATTTGTTTATCTTCTTCAGATGACGTCGACGATGAAATATTAAAATTGAAAAATATTGTGTTCACAGAATCCAAGTTTTCATAATTGATGAACCACGGAAGCTCACTGCTCAACTCCGATGGGTCCAGTTTGAACAATCCGTATCTCAAATTCTTCTCACCTTCTTCCAAAACTGCTCCATAAAGACAATTTACTAGGAGATCTGCCGCAGACGCCTTCAGAGGAGTGGAAAAGGACATCGATTTGTCGCTTAATAAGATCAAAAATTGCGTGAAGACCTTGGGAAACTCACACAGCTGGTCGATAACAAGGCTCTCCATGGTCAAGTTCGGATATTTCGTCCTCATATTTCTCTTCCATAACTGGTCCAATTCGGGAAGTTTTACCAAAATATGACTAAGTTTTAAGCAACAATTCATAATTTCAAATTTCTTTAAAAGATCCAGTTTCTCACTCGGTGACACTTTATAGTTAAAATTCTGTTCGACGAAATGAAGTAAATTTTTGAAAAGGTCTACCCTCAGATTCAAGTGTTGGGTTAAATTGTTCATCATAGGTGGAATATATTTTCCCTTAGAGAAAAAAATCTCGTCACTGGAGGCACGTAAATCGGTTTCGACTTCTTGCACTTCCAACGAAATTCCCTTGGGTAGATTAAATTCTATCGGGTTAGAAGAGATACCAGAAAAATATACCGCTTGATCAACATGGGATTTTACAAACCTTATTTCCTCCATGGCGTTTTCACTGTAATCTAGCTCCCCTGTAACCGTAATCTCGACAACACCGATCTCCTTGCTCATCACATAGACCGAATCTGAGTTGTAACCTGATCCTATAAGTCTAACATCATTCCTAAAGCTGATAATGTCTTCCCATTTCCTTCTTAGAGGATAAGATGAATCTAATTTGGAGCTCACCTGTGTCAGTACAATAGCGTCAGAAAACAAGATGAATACAGTGGTGATATCAGTCACTTGATCACCAACTGCTGCTGGGACAAACAGTTTAGGCTTCTCACCAACAAAAGGTGACACATAGGTGTTCAATCGGTAAGTGGAGAAAATGGTGAAACTCCCAGTTTTTTCATCTAGAACAATGGTGGTCAAAATATAGTACATCTCCCCTTCTTCCATTATGGCAGAAAGAATCAAGTGTGATGACGAAGAGTCTGAGAAGAAGGGGTGTGAATCGAGCACTTGCAAAGTGCTGTGGGCGAAGGGGTAAAGATCTTGCAATGAATCCACAATTTGGCCAAAAAGCATAATATCTACCCTTTTCAAGCAGTTGATACCAACAGATAAATGCCATGTCTGGAAGTTTCCTCCCCGAGTAACAATATATAATAACCGCTCACCTCTGCCAACAATGGGCCCCATCTTTAATGAAACAATTTCTTTCGATTTGTTGAAAGAATGGAAAAAAATGCCTTGCTGTGGTTTGATCAATTGCTGCTTCAATTGAACACTAGGCTTTCCAGAAGAATCCCGTATCGTTACAAACACCACCCTGCCCAATGAAGTTGAAATGACTATCCCAGCTGGTTCACAATTTACAGCCATTGTCACACATTCATTCTCTTTTAATTTCAAATTTAAGGTATGGGCTTTTCTATGGGAAAGTTGCAAATTCAAGTTACTGATGGAATCGATGTCTTCGTAGTATATGAACCGGCTATTCTTACAGTGTATTATGCAAACTCCACCAGAAGACCCTACGGAATTCTCCACAAAAATTTGCGTTGTGTCATCCATAGCTGCAGGCCACGTAAAGAGGCATATGGGTGCATGTTTCAAGACAGCATGCTCTTCGTGCAATGGAATTCTGCAAAAATTGGTATTTCTCTGGCTCGAACAGTAATCCCATATGTATAAATAATCGTTGTCGTTGACCAGTGCATTCCCTGAGTGTGTGTCCACGAGGCCCTGTGCAGAAGAAGAGGAAATGGGTAACTGCGAAAGATCGGGCGCTAGTCTTTTCGCAACATATTTCTCATTCTCAGTCAATATTTTGATGTTATTAAAAGTCTGTTGGTCTTTATGATGCGTATCCAGGCAGACGTCGACGGATTGGAATCCATCACCGCTAGTACTCGTCGAATCTGGCGTGTGACTGGCTCCGTCGGAGATTGACAAAGGTACACTGAGCTCTTTTCTCAATTGAAATAAAGCTTGACCGGCACTCATAGAAATCTCGATATGTAATAGAAAAACTCCGAATTCCTTGACTCAAGCTTTTCGTCTTCGAAAGACACTGGACTGTCCTTTATTCGAATTTTAAGATCTTCATTTTGACTGATAAAAAAAAAATCAGTCATGGACAACGATGAAAAATTTTTGGGTTTAAGCTCATCTCATCGCAGCTCATCGCACGTTGAAGAGTAACGTTTCAAAGGCTGAATTAGATTGAATCTGCGGCTCAAAGCTTTTTATTTAGAATACAAGATGATTAGGACAGTGTATGTGGTTGAGTTGTTGTTTGTGAACGTCTTTTTCGGAGAATTGTGTCATTGATACTAACATAAATTTAGGAAACCCAAGACCGCTAAAGCCAAGAGAGCTCTGCAGCATAGAGAACCCAAACTGGTGGAAAATGTGAAACAGGCATTGTTTATTCCTGGGCGGACATCTAACAAGTTACTGCACGATGCAATGATCGATTTAAGTGCGTTGAAAAAGCCAGATATAAAGAGGTTTGACAGAAAGAATGACATCCGGCCCTTTGAAGATCCCGCTACCCTGGAGTTCTTTAGCGAAAAGAACGATTGCTCTCTATTGGTGCTTTCCACAACTTCCAAAAAGCGTAGGAACAATTTGACCTTTGTGCGTACCTTCGGGTACAAGATATACGACATGATCGAGTTGTTGATTGTAGAAAACTACAAATTACTAGCTGATTTTAGAGCCAAGACGTTTTCCGTGGGTTTAAAGCCGATGTTTGCCTTTCAAGGGTCTGCATTTGATACTCACCCGGTTTACAAACATATCAAATCATTGTTCCTAGACTTCTTCAGAGGCGAGGTGACTGATTTGCACGATGTGGCTGGCCTGCAGCACGTCATTTCAGTGACCATTCAGGGGGATTTCCAAGATGGAGAGACATTGCCCAATGTTCTGTTCAGAGTGTACAGACTAAGGACTTACAGGAGCGAGCAAGGCGGGCGTAAGCTGCCCCGTGTTGAATTGCAAGAGACGGGACCCAGATTCGACTTTAAGATCGGTCGAATTCAATCACCATCTCCTGAGATGGAGGCTGAAGCTCACAAAAAACCTAAGCAGTTAGAGACGAAGAATGTCAAGAACGTCGATTTAGATCCAATGGGAGATAAACTCGGAAGGATACATATGGGTAAGCAAGACTTAAACAAGTTACAGACCAGAAAGATGAAAGGTCTCAAATCGAGATTCGACCAAGGTGAAGGGGACGATGGCATGGAGGAGTATATGGACGACGTTGAGGAAGATTTGAACAAGGAGACTAACTCAGAGGAGGACACTTATGGAGAAGAGTTTGTTACAGCGGAGGACATCGAGGAACCTAGCACCAAAAGGCAAAAAAAGAAATAGCTGTTTTTATAATCGTGCGTTTTGTTTATGTATAATAGAATAGATAAATGAATTGAAAAAATGCTCATTGCAGCATTTTGGATTTTTCAGAGTTCTCGATCAATCTCAGCATGTTTCTCAAGAGCATAGAAATCGTCACCTTGCCCGTCATAGGCACATAAAGTGAAGCTTTAGTCTTCACGCTCTCTTCAAAATTCCTGCTGGAAGAGAAATTTATGCAAACGGCACCTTCGTTGATGTAGCTCGTGGGGAATTTATAATTTTCAGAAGGTACTCCAGTAATGATGACGTCTGCTTGTGAACAGCATTTCTGTAAATGCTCATCTGAGAAAGCACCCAAATCCTCCACATGGTGCTTTTTAAACTTGAGACCTTCACCGCGAGTGAATTTTTGGATATTGTCGATATCCACTGAGTACACTACAGCGCCATCATTCGCCAGCAGAGCCGCAAGTGGTCTGCCCACAATCTCGGACCTGTTTACCACAACGCATTTCTTACCGTAAAGCCTGTTCCCCTCAGGGAGCAGATTATTGTAAACCTTCAAGTATTCCAATATTTTCACGATAGCTAATGGGGTACAGGGCAGGATGGATTTTAAAGTGTTATTTGGGTCTAAGTACCTAATGTTGTGGTACATGTTTTGATAGTAGACATGGTTCATGCCTTCGACATCTTTCTCCTTTGCAACCACTTGCTGCAAGTATTGATCTTGAGCGTTGCCGAATACAGGGTAGTAAACCATGATACCGTCCACTTCAGGGTCTCTGTTAGCCTCGATGATGGTTTCCTCGAGAAAATCCTTGTTCTCGACCGTTCTCAACTCGTAACGAAATCCCATCCCCTCGCTGGTCTTTTTGGTCCAGGAGGCATACATTTCAGCCGCTGGGTCGTTGTTAGCTAAAAACCCTACTAGCAGGGGTCCATTGGGTCTAATCGGTTCAATAGCCTTCACTTGAGAAATGATTTCATCGACATAACCTTTAGATATCTTGGATGCTAGCACGGTGACACCTGGTTTAGTAGCAGTGAGGTCCGACATTTTATGGATACTTTATTACTCTTTGTAATAACTAAATGAACAATCAAGGACTTGAAAGCTCGAGGTCCATGACAAAGTACGAAAAATATAAATACTGAGAGCACCGATCAACAAAAGAAGTCTAGCTTGCCAAGATTAATTTGATTAAGATAAATAGCTTGAATTAGAACTATTATAGATTGACTTTCTTTCAATATCGTATTTCTATTTTTTTTTTCTCACTGAGTTTATAATTAATACATGTTGAAGAGCAAATGGAGCGGAGTCAAAAAATGAGAAGAGAGTCAGAGGGATGAAGTCAGGTGGACTGGAGATACTGTGTTTTGGGTTACGCAACCCTTGGATCGACAAATTTGATCTGTCTGATCCTTTTGATCCTCTGAATCCTTTGATTCCTTTGGTCTGTTTGATCCCTTTGAACTGTAGTCCTTGATGGCCTGGCAAGAGTAAGTTGTTTAAATGCTGTTTATACTATATAAAAAAAAAGTTGCCAAGCATTTGAGCAACGATATAAATTACACCGTACCACTCCAAAAAATAATTGCCTGCTACTGAGATTAAAGAGTGTACTTCCGTCTTCTTGTTGCTTTGTCATATCAATCTCAATTTCGCTGAATATACAAATTTTTGAATAATTAACTACAGTGCAATAGTACGGTAACTCCATTGTGTATTTCGATTGGCAGCAGATGCAAAGGAAATTATTGAGTCTTCTCTTTTTGGAACAACATCTGCACACAAATCATGCAAAAGAGTTTGTAGCGCATATTGACCAGCGGTATCTACAACTACAATCAAAATGCAAACCTTCGGTTTTCGCAGCCTACAATAAGTCATAGAGGCAACAGGTATTGGCACATAAGATGGCATAAAATCTTTTCCCACCATATTATAGTTGAGCTGCAGATTTTCAAGTAAAACAAACATGGTAGATCAAAAGTAAAGACTAGCTTCGTGGGTAGCAAAGGCAAACCAAGTTCACCAAATTGCACCGCCATTAATGATTTCTGTCATGAAGTAAAACCCGTTTCTTTTCTTGCAATTGGTTAATTTTTAACTCTCTCATGAACTATCGGTTTCAAGAAAGAATAATTACAAGGGCGACTTCCCTTCTTCACAGAGAGCGCATGCAAATGTAAAGAATAAAAACGCCAGAATATCTAGAGATTAATCTTTAGTTCTTTAATGTATAAAAAAATACAATATAGATGGCTCTTAAGAAGGAGAACATTAGAAAATATAATAGACGGAAACGTTTTTTTACTTTTCCTGATTTGACCAAATCAAATTATATTACCAATTCTTAAAGCGTAAAAAGAACGTTGCAATTTACACAACACATGTTGAAAACATGTTTTAAGTTGTAGATGAAGTAATTGAACTTGAGCTCTAACAGCATTCGAAAAAACCAAAATTAACATCACAACTTTTAAGGCACGTTGCCGTATTTGGTGATAAGGGTTTCCGATCGCATATTTTTTTGGACTTGAACGACGGATTGTGTTGATAATAATAAAATAATAGCCATACGGATGTTGGAATAAAAGTATCATTGATACAGCATCAGCAGATTGTTTCCAATTATCTTTTCTACAAAGAAATTTTAAGAAAGGAGAAATCGATTGCCTTTTGGACTCTCCCGGGTATTTCCAAGTCGGTCCGTTGGGAAACGCCTTGGTTTTTTTTTTACAAAGTTGTTATAGCGATATTTGGGCATAGAAAGTGGGTTTGGGCCCCTTGTCTTCCTTTCTTTATAATTTAGCTCTCCTGTGATATGGGTGTTAGGTCTGGTTCGAAAGAAATGCATCAAAAAGATCACAGTGGATCTTCCTATGGGTACGGTTACGGTTTGGCAAGTAGCGGGACCAGTTTGGTCACCTCTCTTATGAAGTCATGGAGGATTTCTTCAAATGGTTCCCCATCTTCTTTGACGCCCCGTTCTTCTAACAATTATGCTAGTAGTGGTAATTTTGATGCAATGGCGAGGCAACAAACGACAGCAATGAAGAACTCCTCATCGAATTCTTCGTCATACTCTCCATTAAGGCACGCTACACCTGTCTCATCGTCAAGTGGAGCTGCTAGCAGTCGTAGGGCTAGCACAGAGTCGCCTCACCCTCTTTTGATGTCAAGTAACAAACACAACAGTTATTATAGGGATAGTGGCGGTGGCAGAAGAAGTGATAAATATTTCAAAGATTTGGATGAAGATTGGAGTGCGGTAATTGATGACTACAATACGCCCATTCCCGTTATTACCAATGGGGGGGTTGCATCGCCTGCAACGCCCAAAATGACGAGGTCATCATCTGTGAAAACGACACAAACGACATTTACGACTGCCACGGCAGCTCAAAATGCAAGCTCAACTTTTTCATATCCCCACTTGCCTCAACTGCAAAAGACTCTGACTTCTGATTTAAGATCACAATTGGAAGTGGAAAACGAGAGGGAGGCACAGGAGCTCACGTCCATGATACAGAGGATGGAGAAATTTGACTGTATTCTTAAAAACAAGCATATCATCAACCAGCAAGAGCTGCGGCAAATCAGCTGGAACGGCGTTCCCAAGCCACAACGACCCATTGTTTGGAAGCTGCTAATTGGCTACTTGCCAGCAAACACTAAAAGACAAGAACCACTGTTGAGGCGCAAAAGACAAGAATACTGCGATGGACTCCAACACATCTTCTCAGGGCAGCATTCAAGGGACGAATCGACATGGCATCAAATAGAAATCGATGTTCCCCGTACTAACCCACATATACCACTTTATCAATTCAAATCCGTGCAAAGGTCACTGCAAAGAATACTTTATCTTTGGGCGATTAGACATCCGGCCAGCGGGTATGTGCAGGGTATTAACGACTTGTTAACGCCTTTTTTCCAAACTTTCCTCACAGAATACCTACCTCAGTCGCAATTGGACGATGTGGAAAATTTGGATCCTGAAACCTATTTGACCGAACCACAGCTTAAAGATGTGGAAGCTGATACATTTTGGTGTTTGACCAAACTGCTGGAACAGATTACCGATAACTATATTCATGGCCAACCGGGCATATTAAAGCAAGTGAAAAATTTGGGTCAATTGGTCAAGCGTATCGATCAGGACCTTTACAATCATTTCCGCGCGGAACATGTAGAATTCATCCAATTCGCATTCAGGTGGATGAACTGCCTCTTAATGAGGGAGTTCCAGATGACCACAGTGATTAGAATGTGGGATACTTACCTTTCAGAAACCTCACTAGAAACTTCATCGTCATCAGCGGCCATGATGTCTGACACAGGGACACCACGTACACCAACGGAGCCGGCATCCATGACATTCCAATCTTTCACTTCGCCAAACGTTCCAACAAAGGGTTCGAGCGAAGAATTATCCAGATTAAGAAGGTCGTCTCTAAATGAGTTTCATGTGTTTGTGTGTGCTGCGTTTCTCATAAGGTGGAGCGATCAACTCATCGGTATGGATTTCCAGAATATCATCACTTTTTTGCAGAATCCCCCCACAAGGAATTGGAAGGAAACAGACATTGAAATGCTGCTGAGCGAGGCATACATCTGGCAATCACTTTATAAAGATGCAACTTCTCACTGGCAGTGACTATAGTAAATCAGCTCATCGCTTTTTCTCAAGGTCATCGCGTAGTGAAATTTTTCCTGCCGTTTGGACATTACATAGATTTAAAATATATCATTTAAAACATTCGGATAGCACTAAGGTTTAAATTGGATCCTCTTCTTCCTCTGGAAACCGTGTGCTTAGTTTCCCTCTGCTCCTACTCGTTTTTCTTTTTCTTTTTTCGTCCTCTGTTATTTCATTCTCTTTGGTTCGACCTTCCCTATACTCCATATACTACATCCATTCAAAGTGTTGCCATTCAAGTTTTCAGCATCCATAGAGCAGCTATCCTTACTTTCGAGGTCTCATTTTGCTATCCTTAAACTTACGACTAAAAGGAAGTCCTCGAAGGCATTGATAGAATCAAAACGAAAGCACAGGGGGATACAAAACCAGCTCAAATTATCATCAATGTACTTTCTTACCACCATAGCTCATCCTACCGCTGATACTAAACACCCCTTACTTTTATTACAATCTCATCATGGCGATCGCTATTTTTTTGGCAAAATGTCAGAAGGTTCTCAAAGGTGTTTGACAGAAAGCCGCACCAAAATTGCCAAGCTGCAGGATATTTTCCTCACAGGCGAGTTGGACTGGAGCAGTTTAGGAGGACTGCCAGGAATGATTTTGACTGTGGCCGATCAGGGCAAGACTAGCCTGAAGCTGCATCATGGAACTGACCTAATAAACTACGTGATAGCCTCTTGGAGGTATTTTGTCTTCAGGTTTGGTATAGCATTGCAGACAGACATTATGAAAAATGAGGAAGTTTATAAGGATGGCCTTTTGAGGGTTAAGTCTATTGTGATTCCAGATAGTAGTGCGAATAATTGGCCGAGTGAGTTGATTTTTAATGACGAGCAAAATTTGGCATTAAAGTCTATAGTAGCGAACATGTTTCCTGAAAATGGACCCACATCAAAATATGACCCTTCCTCAGACCCTTATCTTAACGTTGAGCTTCCCGAGAATTTTAGGATACCGAAAAGTTCCACTTGCTATGAGATAGAATTTGAACCTGTGAGGGGAAAATTCAGGCCAGATCTAGCGGCAGTACTCGGTGTTCCTAAGGGCCCGTTGTTTGGTAAGCTTGCGTCTGGTCAGACTGTCACGTTAGAGGATGGTACCCAAATTTCACCGGAGCAAGTCTTGGAGAAGCAGCGGCAATTCCCAAGAATACTTATTTTGGATATCCCTAGCGATTCTTATTTGGATGCGTTTATGAAAAAATTTAGTGGGTATGATTGTGAACACCTGGGTCTTGTATATTTCTTTTTGGGGAAAAAGGTTACTATTAATGATACTTTAATAAAGTTTATGGAATTATTTGGCAATAAAGTGCAAATGTTTGTTTCTCACCCCTCAGTTTGCCCAAATAGCATTGTCTTTAGAGGTGCTGCATTAACTGTTTTAAAGCTGAAAGCCCTGATGATCCACAATTATAACTTGCCCAGAACAAATTCCACTTTGTCTAAAGAATTTTATGAATGTTTTGGCAAATCTATGGAGGAAGGGACAACCTTATTGCAAGCACAAAAAAATCCACTATCTTCTAGCATACCAAGCGAGAATGTCCATGTTTTTGCCCAGGGTTTAACTGCACAAGTTGAATCTTACACCGAGGGGGAAGAGCCCTTTAAGTTGAAGGTGGAAGACAATCACCAAGATTGGTCTTGGGATATCGCCTTCCAAAGGCATGTCAAACCTCTAGATCTTACGACAAGTTCTTTCAAGAAAGTAGTGACAGAACAACAAAGCATTGATAATTTCAACACTTCAGACAAACAAAATCATGTTGAAGTAATTACTCTGGGAACGGGTAGTGCCTTACCTTCAAAGTACAGAAATGTTCTTTCCACTCTTTTGAAAGTTCCTTATGAGGCGGGAAACGGAAAAATTAATAACAGGATTATTTTGTTGGATGCAGGAGAAAACACTTTGGGCACAATTCAGAGGCATTTTCCCAGTACGACGGTATCAGAGATTTTCAAGGATTTGAAAATGGTGTACTTAAGTCATTTACATGCTGACCATCATCTGGGAATTGTTAGCATATTGAAAGAATGGTTCAAGCACCATAAGGAAGATGAAGAAATCGTGTATGTCATTACACCATGGCAGTACAACAGGTTTATTAATGAATGGTTTTTATTAGAGGATGTTGGTTTGCTAAATCGGATTCGTTATGTCAGTTGTGAACATTTCGTCAGTGGATCTTTTGTGAGAAAAGAGACTAAACCGTTACTTTTGGAAGAATATGTCAGCACCTTGACTAATACAGATAGGAAAAGGAGAAAATTAGAAACAGATAACAATTCATCTTTTAGAGATTTGAATACCATCAAAAAATTGTACAAAGATCTGTGTATCATCAATTTCCAAACATGTAGGGCCAAACATTGCGACTGGGCGTACTCTAATGCAATTAGTTTTTACATGGCATCGACTTCAAAGAAATCTTTCAAAATATCTTACTCTGGCGACACAAGACCAAACATTGAGCATTTTTCGAAAGACGTGGGCCAAAATTCTGATCTGTTGATCCATGAAGCCACGCTAGATAATGAACTAATTCAAGATGCCATCAAGAAAAGGCACTGTACTATAAATGAGGCGATTGAGGTGTCAAACGAGATGAATGCCCAAAAATTAATTTTAACTCACTTCTCGCAAAGATATCCGAAGGCCCCTCAAATGAATGATAACATAAAAATATTCGCTAAGGAATATTGCTATGCTTTTGATGGAATGATTGTAGATTATGAAAAACTTGGCGAGCAAGCAGCAGTATTTCAGCAACTGAACAACGCTTTTGCAGAAGAGAAGCAACAAGAGGAGGAAGAAAGTTAATCGAAAACTACGAGAAATTTAAGTGTAATTGCATGTAAATAAAATATATATGTATATACTATGTTACTCATATTGCTTTCGTTACAGGTTGTTTTGATAAAATGTTTCCCAAAGTTCTATGCACTCCTTCTGAGATTCGATCGCAGATTCGAGAAAGATTTCCAGACTGTTCCTAAAATCTTTGACTTTTTCTATTTCAAAATTGGTGACTTCTTTCTTAATGCAATCGCCTATTTCTTTCCATCTCTTTTTCACAGCTTTGGCCCTGTTCTGCAACACTTGGTATTCCCTTTTTGCGCCATTTATCTTGTTGATATTACCTTGAGAGTTCGAATTGTGAGGTAACTTTTCCAATAGAGCTTGTTTTTTGGAAAAATCGCCTTCTACAATAACCAAGTAATACCCCAGACGAGCTCTTTGGTTAAAAATGGCTTTCACGCTTGCCAATGATCTGATATATTCGTCCAGCGTAACTCCCAAAGTCAGAGACTCTTGTAAGGAACTTCTCTCCAACGATTCCCTTATGCGTCTATGAGTATCCGCAAAATTGGCCAAAATTTCTATATTCTGCTTCGTCACTTCCAATTCTGCGAGTGAATCTACTGTTTTCGAAAATTCCTCTGTGACCGAGGCCAGCTCATTCCTTTCAGAATCTACTAAATCTAAGGATTTGTTCAGCTGCTTTAACCGCTCTTCTAAAGTTTCAGTAGCCTTCCATTGCTCAATGAAATATTCATCGGGCTCAGTATATTTAGGCAATGAGGAAAAAGAAATACTTAAAAAGCCCTTTTGAGATTCACCATCCAATCCACCATTTTTCAAAACCTCAGCGGCATCATCCGCACCCAATAGTCCAATTTCGCTAATGTGGATTTCAGAAAGGTCATTACTGTCACGAGAAGCATTAGAACCGGTTGCATGTTCCCGACGTTTGGAATCGAGATTAAAATTTGCGCTGGTCAAAAACAAAATAAAGTCTGGATCAGTTTGAAGTGAGCGATTGCTAGCAATTTTGCGTAACATTTTCTCCATTTGAAATCTTCTGTTTTCAATGAAATCTTGTTTGAATCTGCCAACACTCTGCTTTTCGGGAGGTGGTGGAATAAGTTTACCCCAATTATTGCTTTGCAACTGACGGTAAAGCCACCTAAAATCGGTGTATCTCCTATTCACATGGGCATAATTCATGTCTAGAAAATCAGATTCGACGACCACCGTGTACTCTACATGCATCGATGTCAACTCTCCAACTTTGACAGGATCCTTGACTTCTATGTTAAAGCTTACCGGTTGGTTTGCCATTTCTTCATGCTCATTTTCCTGAAGCTCTTCCACAGCTTGGCCCCCCATCTCATTTTGATCGTGATTTATTTCCAAATCATCCTCATTGATACTCTGTCTTGGTGGAACTTTGAAAAGTGGTTCTTTAACTTGATCTAAAATGCTTTTACTTCTGGTTGTGGATTTGGAATTCACCGACGAGTGTTCATCCGATGGCTCAACAACATTTTCGTTCTCTTTTTTAAGTTTTCCCAATGGATCCGCAACCTCATAGCTCTTAGTCTTTTGAGTCAGTGGGCGACGCCGCATCCTAGCGGAATTGAAGAGCATATGAGGTTTCCCACTTTTCCTGGCCGATGGTGGTACTGGAGTGGACTGAGAAAGATCTGGATCCGCCGACTCATCCTCATTATTGGCTATCAATGGGTAAGTGGATGCAGCGAATAGAGGTTCATCGGCACCTTTGGTCGGCGAAGAAAGAATCGAAGCCCCATTAGCTGTTTGTAAGTCCAGAAGAGGATCCTCCTCTGGCGCAAGCTCATTCAAGAGATTGTCCGACCCTACTGGTTCACCGTTATCACCAGTCCATCCCAAATTATTGTCATTTTCACCAGCATTGAGTTCATTTGATTCTCGATCATCCCCGGCTGTACTTTCCGTTATGGACAAGTCAGCAAGCATGTCACTTAACGCAGGACCAGAAGCTTCATCGGGGGGGTTCAAGTCATCCCACACTGGGGCATGCAAATCTTCGTCGTAATCCATAGAACACCTTCTTTAAGGCTGTCTTCTTCCTTCTTTTTCTCTACTGTGCAGCTTGACACTGTGTAAGATCCTTTTTTCAAAGGAAGCTGAAATATAACTAAGGTACAAGATAAATCCCCATCCCGAGACAACTATTGAGCAAGGAATTCGAGATAGTGATTAAGATGAAGAATCCAGGGAGTCATGAGAAGACAAAGTTGCCGAAGGTAGATAAACCCGTTTCCATGGGAAATCGACGGTTTTCTCTATGGAACTTCTGGATTTCTTCATTACTTCTGAAAATTTTATTGGTGCCAGATTATTTCAGCACTGACTTTGATGTCCATAGGAATTGGTTGGCCATCACCCATAACTTGCCCTTGAAACAGTGGTATTATGAGCATAGGAGCCAGTGGACGCTGGATTATCCGCCCTTTTTCGCATACTTCGAATGGCTTTTGTCACAGTTCGTTCCTGGTATAGCAAGGCAAGACGGGTGTTTGGATATCGTAGAGAAGGGTCAATTCGGCTGGCCCACCGTGGTTTTCCATAGATCTACTGTTATCATTAGCGAAATTTTTTTATTTGTGGTTTTACAAGTTTTCATCAACACTAGCAGTGTGAACGAAAGAACTCAAAGTTTCGTTGCTGCTTCCAGCATTGTGCTGTCTCCAGGCTTTCTGATTGTGGACCACATCCATTTCCAGTACAATGGATTTCTATTTGCAATTTTGATAGCATCCATTGTTGCTGCTAAACAAAAAAAGTATCTGTGGTGTGCGTTTTTCTACTCTGTGGCTCTATGCTTCAAGCACATATTCTTGTACTTGGCGCCATGTTATTTTGTGTTTTTATTGAAGGCTTATTGTCTCAATTTCCGTGATTTCAAATTCAAAAGCTACAAGGACTTAATTTTCATTGTTCAATGGAAAAACCTGTTTCAATTGGGTACCATTGTGCTTACTGTCTTTACCCTGTGCTTTGGACCCTTTATTAGAGACCTGCCACAAGTGATGAGCCGCTTATTCCCATTTTCCAGAGGCTTGACGCATGCGTATTGGGCCCCTAACTTTTGGGCTCTTTACTCATTTTTGGATAAAATTTTGACGGTTAGCATGCTCAAATTGCCCTATGTTCACAAGTTTGCATCCAATTTTATTTCAGCGCCCTTGATTCCTGCCACAATTGAAGAGATTAAACAGCGAATTGCGCAGAATAATAACGGTACTAAGGGGCTTGTGCAAGATGTTTATTTTGTCATCTTACCTCAAATTTCACCCAAATTGACATTTGTCCTGACAGCGTTCTATCAGACTTTGGCGGTGATTCCGGTTCTGTTTGACCCATCCTACAAAAGATTCATAGGTTCCTTAACGCTTTGTGGCCTGGCTTCGTTCCTATTTGGGTGGCATGTGCATGAGAAGGCCATCATGCTAGCCATCGTGCCATTTTCCTTTTTGGTTACTTATGACAGAAGGTTGTTAACGTCTTTCATGTTGTTGACGGCGTCAGGTTACGTCTCTTTGTTCCCCCTGCTGTACCAAAATCAAGATTTCTTGCTGAAGTGTCTTTACACCATTGTTTGGTGTGTCATTTACTTCTACGCATTAAGAAAAACCACAGTGTTGTCGTCGAGTGTCGAAAGAAGGGTGTTTTTCCTCGACCGTCTATCCACGATTTATGTCTACTTGTTGTTACCACTGGTCTTCAGCGTTCAATTTCTCGAAATGATGAAATGGAGGTACCCACTTTTCCAAAAATTTGAATTTTTGGGCCTCATGAGTTATAGCGTGTATTGCTCGCTGGGCATCATGGGTTCCTGGATTGGACTCTCATGGTTATACAATTTTGACGAACCGCTATGGGAATGAATCTCAGATATGGACCGTGTGCTTTAAATATGAGGTGAACAATATTAATATATTAATGTTACTTATCATGACCATCGCATTGGCTTGAGGGAGGAGGAAAAATCTATCATTTGTAATTATCGCTCTGCGATGAGTCTCTTAAGGGCTGCCCTAGCGTCTTCTTGGTCCCCAGTGGTGGAGATATGTCTAGCTTGTTCCTTAGCCGTTGTAATTTCTCCCATGGCACCACCAGCTGACAGCATGTTGGAGATGTACTTGGTGGTCAACGAACCGTTCATTGTTTGTTGAATCAGAGGAGTACACTCTATCATTGCGGGTAGCTGCACCTCTTGTGCCCTTGGGGTGGAAGGTTCGGGGACGAACTTGTCCACATGGTGATTGGAAGGCACCCTTGGTGTAAGGACCGTGCTGCAGGGTAAAGATGGGTTCCTCAGCGGTAAAGTGGGGAAAAGTTCTCTGCGGGGCGGTGAAGAGCTCATGTGTACGACGCTGTCACGGTGATGGATCTGGGAGGAACGTTGCGTTTTAGTTGATTCCGTCTCCAATGCGATATGCGCGGAAGTAAGTGTGGCAGAATCACGTCTTTGAGGGCTAAACGCCCTTGGGGAGCCAAAATTTACCCAAGACGGAGGTGTATTGAAACAGATCTGTGGTCTTGGAGAGTTCTGCAGATGGTTGTAGATGATCTCCGACCAGTTGCCATCTGCATCGTCTGTGAGCAGTAGGGGGTCCGCGCTAGAGAATTTAAACACGAACTGTTGCTGCTGTTGTTGTTGTTGTTGTTGTTGTTGTTGTTGTTGTTTCTGTTTCTCCTGTGGCTGTAGTTTGTCCTGATGTTGATGCCGTTGTGGCTGTGCCTGCTGCTGCTGTGTCTGCTGCTGTTCATCCTGCCTCCTCCGTGGTTGCTGTGTCTCCGCTCTATTTCTGGGAGACAACGAGATCATGTTGGACAAGTAGCTATAGCTCAGCTGATTGTCACCCCCAGAGGCTGACCCGCCCTTAGGCGAAGCCACTACATCCAGAAGAACCTGATCTATCCCTATGTTAGGCGTAAACCCAGTTCTTACAGAAAAAGAGGTTTGGGGTGTGGAAGGTGGCTGGGGTGATTGAGGGAACACTGGCGCACCTCTAGATGACTTGTAAGCTTCAAAAATCGGAGGCAATTCCGTCTCCGATAGAGAGTTACGTTTCCGCTTGTGCACCGCCTTTTTTACACGAGCCATGGAACCGGGCGTCGTAGCACAAGGTGCATCACTACGCATCTGCTTCAAAAGCGTTAAAACTTTACTCTTCTCAAAAGTGGGCACTCCCATTTCTTCAGTGTCGCCACTACCACGCTTGACAGGAGTCGAACCCTGCGACGAACCTGCGATGGAAGCCCTCCCGTTCTCACCAATTGTTAGGGAAAATTTGAATTGCGTGGATTCATCCTTACAAGAAAAATCCTCCTCTTTCAAAGGGGAAGTCGACAGGGGTGGTGACGACTTGAGGGCCAATTTGGTAGCGGAACAGAAGACGCTGTCACTGGATGAAGGTGTGGGGGTCGTCGCAGAGCCAGCGCCAGAGCTGCAATTCCCGCCAGCGGGCCATTTGGTGGGCGTCGAAAGAATAACGCCCCGATACCGTCCTTTCTTTGTCGTAGAACCTGGATTCGAGCAGCTATCAGCACCAGCATTGCTGGAGGAACGGTTTCTTGGCGATGGTGTCACGGAACCCACTTTCATCGTTGGTCTGGAGAACCCTTGGGCGCCCTGCCTCTGCATTTTCAATGACGAGTGTGCCATGGGGCTTTCCATTGGATTCGCGTAATCCTTGGTAATCGGAGGCCTGCCTCTCCTTCTCACTGGCTTCTCCATAACTGGTGCTGCACAGATCTGTGTGGGGGGGGGGGGGGGGGAAATTTTTTTCAAAGCTAAGATTTGAACCTTTTTTTCCAAGACTTTTTTTAATCGTCAAATAATTTTTCTTTTTGAAAAGTTTTTGTTTTTAATAAGTTTT
>PPJZ02000085.1:0-39781 GCA_003705955.2 Zygosaccharomyces kombuchaensis
CGGTCCCGATCACTAAGCTTGGTAAGCACCGTCAGGAGAATGGTGACATACCGCAACCCGAGTCTGAAAAGGAGGAAGACACGGTTACAGGTCAGGGCTATGAGAACGAGAAGCTCGATAACAGAAACGGCACAGGCCCCAAGAGCATCAAGCGTAAATTTCGTATGCCCTCCTTGGGGGGTTCGGCTTTTATGTCCTGCATGAAAACATTTAAACGCCCTTTTCAAACGAGCCAGGGAAGAAGTCAATCATATTCAGAAACGGATCAGTCGAGCGGCGAGATCCCATATCACACTGCGCTCCAAGAGATGCCTTCGGCTGGGGAGAATCCTGAAATCTCTGATCCTCCAGAAGCCACGATAAAGCCATAGGTGGTTTAAAAAGATTGCAAATGGTGCAAGTTTTGATCACCTCACGACGCTTTGAAAAAACTTGTACTATAGATACTTCATCAGGACCTCCCCTAGTTTTTTCTTCTTTCTATCCTTTATCTCCAAAGTTATTAATACCTTTATCTTTCTCTAATTATTTGTCAATTGACCAACCAGTATGTGAATCTAGGCAGACAGCTTCTTTGACAAAGTTTGAGCCTGATTGCAAATTTGTGTTGATTTGTTCCCCTTCTTCTTTTTTAGGCGATTGTCGATGGAATGTGCCAACATAAGATCGTAAAGTTGTAAATCTTCCGTCGTGCTGCACAGCTGAGAATATCTCCGCCTGAAGAACCCCCGACACTTTATAATATTCTTGCATCGGAATTGTGATAATCTTAAATGAAACCAGGGCTCCCAGTTTTTCGATCTATACCAAGCGGATAACCATCCGCTGGTATAGTCACACCCTTTCTAGTTTTAAATAATATTATTATCATTTTCTATTAGTTAATAAAGGTGTGTGTAGGTAGTCATGAGAAGATAAGTTGTTAATTAACAACCGTTCTTAAACCGAGTCTGTGCCCTCCCCAATAGGGGCCTATTCATGTAGTAAAACAGCACTGGCAAATGCAAAAGGAAAGAGGGGAAAGCTCAAGCGATAGATAGCAGTACCAATCCCATGGCACGGTCTTAATCACCGTTGCAAAACCTCTTGACGATTATTCGTATTAATTGTAGAAGCTGAACCTTTAATATCGATTTAGACGTTGAAATTTTTCCCAGTCAATGAGATGAAAGTTTACCGAGGCCAGGAACATGGGCGAAATCAAACACTGAAATATTAACCTATCTTGGGCGTGCCTTCATTCTCCATATAGTTGGCTATCAAATACCCCAAGGTCATATCTCTCAATTTGGAAGAACAGCTGCATGCTGTTAATGGTATCGCGTTAGAGATAGTTTACTCCGCTTCAATTTTCAATGATTGAGCAGGTTGATATATATATGAGCGATTCAGTTTTGTCATCGCTAGTTCTTTCCCCGTGCTCTTCTCGGCATTTTTTCATTCGCGGAATAAAGAACGAAGAATGTGACATCTGCAGATATTTGGCGAATGTGCCAAGCGTCGTTAAAAGTTGAATTCTTACTGATTTTGCCATACGATTTGAAGGCTACAAATTGGTCGCAACAGAAAACCTGCTATAGGGTAACATCAGGTATTGGTATTATTAAAAATCTGCTCCGAAAACTCTTCCATAAGATGTACACAGCGACAACAACTCCTTAATTTGTGTGAAGCGTGTCTGTTTAAAACCAACCTTTCAGAAAATTTTATTCTTGGCATATATCCGAATGTATCGAATTTAACCAAGAGTACCTTCAAGAATTCGATACGCTGCTTAGCTATCGTTTATCTGATCTTACGGCGTATACGTTCTACCGTTTCTCCAAACTCCATAAATATTTGAACAAAACATTAAATCTTTGTAATCCAAATCATTAAAGAGTAGAACGAGATTATAAAAGCCTTCATTTATCGAAAAGTTCAATCTTCATCACACTTCATTTTATATATCGGCATACTTCTAGACATAATTAGCCTCTCTATAACTTAAAAATTAAAAGTCCATAGAACTTACAAACGCATTTCGGCGAGTTTGTTTGTCGTGTGTTACTTCAGGAAAGATGGTATTAGATCAGTTCAGTCCAGTTCAATTCAGTTTAGTACCCGGCAGCACTGACCAATGCATCAAGTAAAGCAGCAAGACCAACAGCACCTGGGTCTGGTAGTCCGCCCTCGTCGTCGAGCTTGCTCATCTCTTCCTTAGACACATAAGAGGCACGTCCCACAAGAGCATCCATCTTCTTTGTCTTCTCAGCTCCCTCGTGAGCAGCTTGAGCAGCTGCCCTTGGGCCCTTCCCGGCATTCAACGTCGCAACAAAGGGTTGAAGGGCATCGATCAAAGTTCTGAAACCAGGTCTGGCACGGGTGTACTTGTACAGAGCATCCAAAGCGGTTTTCGAAGAGGCCTTGAAAGTCTCAGCAGTTAGCTGTTTGTCTCCGGAATCCCTCACACCCTTGGCAAGAGCTGATAGGTAGATGGAGTAAAGACCACCAGAGGTACCACCCATAGAGTCCTCAACCATGTATGCAATATCTTCGATACCTAGGGCAGCATCTTCAAGACGCAACGAGTGCTCCTTAATGGCTTCAGACAACGCATTACCACCGGACACAAGGGTTGTTCCACAGTCACCGTCACCGGCAATGGTGTCGTACCAGGTAACCTTTGGCTCAACTTCGTTAATTCTCGATATTCCGGCAAGCAGGATCTTAGAAAACGTAGCGTAGTCGGCCTTCACACCAGAGGGCTTTTCGTTTTTGATGTGCTTCAAAGAAGGGGCAGTAGGAACCTCACCATTGGCAAGAACTTTCCAATCCGAAGCGTGGTGGTACATCTGGTTCCATCCGCACGCGGTGGTTGGGTAGTCGAAGTATTTAATAATGTCGGGACCAGCTTTGGATGCATTCATTAGAGTAATACCAAAGCCTGGGCCGTTCAACGCAGTGATAAAAGTACCGCTTATGGTTCTCTTGGGAACAATGTGATACTTTTGGATCAATTGCTCGGAAATGACCTCGGTGGCATAACCCAACTCGAGGTTCGACATACCGCCCATGTTGTTCACCATTAGAACCACATCGTCCTTGGGGTCAAATTTCACAAAGGCACGGTCCTCATCCTCACCCATGACCAAGGGCAATAACTTCGCAACCACCTCGGGAATCGAGGGCAATGGGGACAACTTCTGAGTACCGGGCTCGTTGTGAATACCCATACCAATTTCGTACTCATCCGCACCCAAAATGTTCTCCAACTTGTGGCCAGGAACGGTACAGTGGTCAAGAGAAGCAGCAATCGTGGCACAGCTGTCAACAACAGACTGGGCGACCTTGGCGACCTCAGCCAATTCGAGCCCGTGAGCAGCAGCGGCACCAGAAATCTTGTGCACCAACACCGTAGCTCCTAGGCCTCTACGGCCGACTAGAGAACCCTTCTTCTTACCCACAGACACATCGTCACCAACCGCCACCAACTCAATCTTCATTCCGGCGGCCTTAGCCCTCTCAGCAGCCAGACCAAAGTGGATAATGTCACCAGTGTAGTTCTTGACAATAATCAAACTACCCTTGGGAGATTCTACAGCCTTAAGAGCGGAAAAAATCTGCTTAGTGGAGGGCGACGCGAAAATAGCGCCTGCAGCAATTGCATCCAGAGCACCTTCTCCCACAAACCCAGCGTGCGTTGGCTCATGACCACTGCCACCTCCGGAAACCAGAGTGACCTTGGGAGCATTGCCAGAGTTGGGAGCCGAAGCGGTCCTGAACACGACTCTGTCATGCTTGATCACCGTGAGCCCAGGATTGCTTCTAGCAAGCCCAAGCAAGTAAGGAGCCACGATGTTTCCATCAGATTTAAATTGTTTGTGAGACATAATAAGGAGTTCCTGTTAAAAGCCCTATTTTTAGAGATTTCTTTTTTTAATCTGCTAACAAAGGATATGCAACAAGGAGGGGAAAGCTATTGTTGAAGTGAAATCGAGCCAATCCATGTGTACCTTTATACAATAGGAGGGGGCATCCCTGCCTGCAATGAGGGAATTAGCCACTCTGTACAACCTCGATCGTAGCTCTTAACAGCTCAACGGGTGCCATGGCTTAATTCGGAGTCCAGAACGAATAGAAAAGGTGGACTTATTTTTTTCGTGAATGCATAATCGATCAGTGGCAATGTAGGCCCCACTATTGCCCCTCTGTTGTCCCACTATTGTACCACTTTTGCCCTACTTGTACGAGCCACGCGAGATGTGTTCAAGACGATGTCACCGCTGTCACCTGTTGCAATGCCGCCATACCAGCCCCTTCTCCTTCCCCGGGTGGTAGAGACGCATAATATCGTGGGGCAATGAGCAACTCCGAAATCGCGGTTGCTCTGAAAACGGTTGCTCTGAAAATGCCTTGACTCCGGATATGTCTTTAGCAGCACGGGGAATAACATGTTCCCAGAAAATATCGGAGGGGAAATTGGCTGGGGTCGACGCGGTCAATGTGCAGCGTTTCGTTTAGAGTGAGTCCAGCTCGCAGATCTCAATAATGGGGCGAGAAATAAAAAACACAAAAAATACAGCCAGAAAACACGGCACCCACTGCAATTTTTCTCGGACCCGGGGTAGTGCAGTGGGGTGAGTCCCCGCGATCATCCAACGAAAGCAATAAAGGTGGCTCCTCCGCATTAATTTCCTGATCGTAAGATCGGGGTTCACAGCAGGGGCTGCGCTAAGATTCTTGATACTTATAGCGCTGTCTTAACAATAGGTTCGAAATTTTTCTCCGGCGTTTCGAAAGTATCATCGGATGGCTATGAGTAATATATCTAGAAGTTCTTCGTCTTCTTCTGAGAATTCTCAGGAGGATGAAGCAAGACCTGAAATACGGCAGAGGGGTCCACAGGAGAAGTCTGATGGACGGGTAAAATTTGAAGGCGGTGTGGAGAATAGTGGTGTGGAAGCGGACGCCAACTCTAGGCGGGTGCGTGGAGTTGTGCCTGGGAACAACGGACCCAGAGCTGTTGACTTTGGAGCCTCGTCGAGGAATGTTCTCGCACCATTGACGCCATTGACGCCATTGAACAGGGAAGAAGTGCAGCGTGCTGAAGTGATGAACCGCCCTGTGGTGTATGCGTATTCCTCGCCTAACTTGGTAGATTTGAACAATCCTACAAATTATGAGCAGGCAAGGTTGCTCCCTAATCTGGTACCTGCCGCGACGAATCGTACTGGTGGCACGTACGCTGACCCGCTTTACCGCCAGCTTAATCCCAGCGTTGGCTCGGAGAAGGGCAACAAACCTGTGTGGAGTTTGAACCAGACATTACCGCACGTGCTGGATGGCAGCCTTGCTGGAAAAATGGTGCAAAAGAATATGGATGCCAGATCTCGTGCATCTTCGAGGTCGGGGTCGCGTGATGTGTCGAGATCCGGTTCGATGACTTCTGTTAACACCTGGGGGAAGAGGTTGTTGAGGCGTGGTCCTTCAAGCAAGAAGCTGACTGATCTGGAAGCTGGCCCCAACCAGACCCCAAGTGTGTCTCATCCCAAGACAAGATCAGTGCGTTCGGTGAAGCGTCCCCAGCAGGCCAGTCGCAGCGGCAGCGGCAGCGGTGACGATGCGCACCATAATGCAACTTTCGTAGTAGGTGACGACAGCGAGCAGGCTTCCGTAGCCGAGGATCCACGGGATATTGAAAAGCCTGTGACGGACAACGTATCTCTTCCTCCTCCTCCTCCTCCTGCTCATGCAATCTCACTGGTACAGAGTATTGAGCCAGTGGATGGCTTCAACACGGTTGGTGGGGATGGCGCAGGTGGAATAGTGGAAACGACACCAGATGACAGTTCAGAAGAGATGGTCTTCCCTAACTACTGGGCCAAGATCCGTCACTACATGAGGGAACCATTTGCAGAGTGCTTTGGAACACTAGTTCTAGTCGTATTCGGTGTCGGTAGTAATCTGCAGGCTACTGTATCAAAATCTGGTGACACTTTCGGTACCCCTGGTGGTTCTTTCGAATCTTTGTCCCTCGCATGGGGGATTGGTTGTATGCTTGGTGTTTACGTTGCTGGTGGTATTAGTGGTGGTCATTTGAACCCTGCTATCACCATATCCATGGCTGTATTCCGTAACTTCCCTTGGAAGAAGGTTCCGGTTTACATTGTGGCTCAGATTTTCGGCGGATTCTTTGGCGGTGCAATGGCATACGGTTACCACTGGAGTTCGATCACCGCATTAGAAGGCGGGAAGGATATCAGAACAGCTTCCATAACTGGTGCCTGTTTGTACACTAATCCAAAACCTTATGTGACCTGGCGTAACGCATTCTTTGATGAGTTTATCGGCACTTCGGTATTAGTAGGTTGTTTGATGGCGTTACTGGATGACACAAATGCTCCACCTACCAATGGTATGACCGCGTTCGTTGTTGGATTACTGGTGGCTGGCATAGGTATGGCCCTTGGGTACCAGACCAGTTTCACAATTAATCCAGCCAGAGACCTTGGTCCTCGTATTTTTGCGGCAATGATTGGTTACGGCTCTAAACCCTTCCATATTACAGAATGGTGGTGGATCTGGGGTGGCTGGCTTGGACCCATCGGTGGCGGAATTGCTGGAGGTCTTGTCTATGACCTCTTCATCTTCACTGGATGTGAGTCCCCCGTCAACTTTCCAGACAATGGTTACATCGAGCACAGAATCAATCAAATTTTTCGCATGGAACAACATCCACAAAATGATGCGAAATCTACCGAGTCTGAGCTGCTTGACCACACCTCCAATGGAACATCAGTTAAATACCTAAAGAATGGCGCTGCTCCTGTCCATAATCCTGCCTCATAATTAAAAAGGAATAAAAAAGAGATGTCTTCGTACTCACTCAGTACTGTTTTTGCCTTTATAATACTGGACTTATTACCATTTATAATAAATATTTGATTTATTTTTTTTTTCGTCTCGTTATTATGCGACTGATTCTTGATTTTCTCAAGCTATGCCACCCATCCAACAGATGTACGAAATAGCAATATCGCAAGGTTGGTGTATATTCGGTACATCCAAAGAATTAGGTAAATAATACTTCTGCTTTGTGGGGTGACAAGATTTTTTGCTATACGTCATAAACAGAAATTATCTCGCGTCGCTGAACGTAGGCAATCTACGATAGTGTAAAAAGAAAAAGGGATTGACAGAGTGAACTCTATGTCTTTTTAAGGTTTCTCTCACCACTAGCTACAATCGACCGACCGTGGAGCACTCGGTAGTTTTGAAACATTCTTAGGCCTAGCTCATTTTTTAACGTTTGTGCCAACAGCTATTGATTATTCTGCTGTTGCCCACTAAGCTGCGTGTGCGTCCAAAATATTTCTTATAGCAAAGAGTAAAAAATCTACGACCTTGGTATTGTATTGCTTTACGCATTTGCCAATTACGCTTAGCGGAATGTTCCGCTTTTTAGAAAACTTACGTGCTTGTGCGTTTTTGAGCACGACCCTGTACATCACGCCTAGATCCTTACGTCCTTTAGATCTCGTACAGATAGATTTCTATCCATTCCTTTTCAAATATCATCAAAAAGGAACCAAATTGCTCAGCCTAGTTTCTAATTGGCTCATATCATTTTTCGCCCAGCTCGAGGACGGAAGTAGGAAATATGTCGTGAACCGCATAGCCTGTGGTGATATTTCCGGGGTGGGGAAATTTCTGCGGTGTATTTTTCCGAAATTTTCTTGGCTATTCCAGGTTTCTTCATTTAATCCGAGGTATTCCAAGCGAACACTCGCTGCTCCCCGCGTGTCTCCACCATTTTCTCACTCTTGAGAAGTCACAAGATTTCGTTTCGGATTTCGTTTCGGATTTAGTTCCGGCTTTAGTTTCTTCTTTCCTTTTTTTCATTCTTATGGATATGGCTCCTAAGAAACCTTCACCGCAATATGATAACTTACCTTGCATGCTTTCCCTAATATCTTGACTTATGCCTTCCTAAATGAAAATCCCACTCTTGATCAGTCGTTGCCTGCACTTCCTCGAAAGTAAGTTCAATCTAGCCTCCTGAAGCATCCCCGCCAGTTGAAAATCCCCACTACGACACAGCTTGGAAACCCCAGAGATCATGAAAACCATTTTACAGTACCATAGCACTTTTTTGATGTACGAACTATGACTTCCTAACCGCCTTAGAAATTACAAACAAATTTCAAGCAGCAACTACAGCTTGCGGTGATCGCTATCCATAAACCAAAACCGGGCCCCCTTTATTCGAGGGATCATATGTTTATCATGGATGCTAAGAGATTATTAGAACTTGGCGCCCTGAGCCTCCGCCTTCCCCATCGAAACAGCATAAGAGTCTAGATGCTTCATAGTCTTAAGCCATCCTTGAATACTTGGATACTCTTCAGGTTTGGCAAACTGCCGTGTGAAAGCCAAGTCCAGGGGAAAGAACATTAAAATATCAGCTCCGCTGAGTTTGCCCCCAACCAGATAACCTTCATTTTTAGAGATTTCAGCCTCAATGAAGTCGAGTTGATTCTTCACCTCACCTCTCGAATACTTTGCGCTTATCTTGTCAGCGACCATGCCGGAGAGATAGGAGAGCGGAAATGGGATTGGAGCCTTCTTCGCCATAGACAGCAGAAATTCAATCATCAAAGGAGGTTGCAATGAACCCTCAACGTAATGCAAATAATATTGAATTTGTTCAGCCTTATCAGGGTCCTCACTGTTCAGTGATTTTTCCTTGTCGAAGTGCTGTAAGACATACTGGAAGATATAACCGGACTCAGCAATAATCTTTTTCTTCCCCGTTTTTCTGTCCTCAATCTCAAGCAATGGTGATCTTCCCAAGGGATGGATTTTTTTCAACTCCTCCGGAGCACGAAATTCCTGATTCCTCTTGTAAGTTACAATTTCGTAGTCAATTTTCAACTGGTCTAACAACCAGAGAGCTCTGAAAGCTCTGGACTCGTTGAGAAAATGAACCCTGATGATGGGCAAGGACATGATAAGCTTTAATTGATTGTTATCTGAACTATAAAGAAATCAGTAACGAGAGGTAAACTATGGGTGGTGGAGGATCATCTTAAATAGATAGATTGTAAATGGCAAGGGATGAAGGGATTCGCAGATTTAGTCCTTATTTTGCTAAGGCCTCTACAAACTCCCCTATTACCCGACTATTGAGAGTCGCAATGGACGACCAGGAAGCCGCACACAAGCATAGTCTGATTCTTTAGCAATTAAGAAGAATTCTTATCGCGATAGAACGGCAAAAGTGAGGCCCAGGATGTCCATCCCGAACTTTGCGGATTACATGAATTATGCCACAACATAAGGAAAGTCTCTGGGGGCCTAATGGCCTATTTCTGGATTTGAAAGAAAAGCGAAATAAGGGTGTCTTCTAGAACACCACGCATGACAACCAGCAACATACACAAGGGATCGGCTTCTTCGTTGAACCAGATTGTCAGGATCGGATCAGCGGAAGGAAAGTTTGCAATCTAAATGGACATACATACAATTGCATCTGTCCTTGAGAATCGATATATCTTCAATATTATGAATAGCACGGCTGAGTTTACGTTTTTGCTATGCGTTGAGTGGCAGTGTGCGGCAGATGGCTCTTAAAGGGGGCTGTTGAAAATGGGCATGCACCCATTCGTCTTACGGCCCGTGGAAAAATCCTCATTACATTATGAGGGAATTGGCTGCCTTTAGTGGACGTCAGGATATGGTGGCCAGTCGCCAATACCGGTAGCCAATTCTACACTTGAGATATATTACAGGATTTCGTACCCAATTGGTGAATAGCTCGTGATGTACCATAAGAATTTCTTAGAGGGTTTTCAAAAGTGACCAAGCTGTCAGGACAGTCGCCGGTGTTGGTCTCTGCCGTTGTTTACAGACATTACAATTCGAGGGCTAGATAAGTTCGTCTTTCCAATGAAGGTTAGGGAAGACGTTTACCGAAAGTTACGTCTTACGTAGTAAAGGAATTCGAGAATCTTTGGAGTATATAGCAAGGGGTTGACAATACGAAAAGGACTCCTTCAAGCTAGGAAAAAAAAGCTGCGACCTTGACCAAGGAAATAGGCGCCCTTTGAGATTGAGTCGGAAAATGCTCCCAAGCAGCTAGCAGGCAATAAACCTCTTTTCGAGTCTGCTCCAAAAATGCGATTACAATACACAATTTCATAGGGGCCTACAAAATAAGTTGCATTCTACAATGATCCAGGGGGGGGGGCTTTCAAGAAAATGGTTGAAATATCTCTTAAACGGCTTTCGCGGCTCTCCTGAAAAAACATTCTTGCGCCAGGAGAGAACTCGCTAGTGGAGTAATATTGAATTCTGAAAGAAGCAACACTGTGGGACTTCCCGAAAAGTTATCAAGGCAGTGATGTCTGATATAATTAACTTGGGAAGGAATTGGCCTTTGAACTTCACGGCGATGCTCGGGTTTCGTCTTCGGTAAACACCTCATCGAATCAGGCGAAGCGACAGCTACAACTTCCCATGATCTTTTTACATTGGTTTGCGCTTGAGTTAGTAAACCTCGACAATGAAAAGTTTGTAAAGCACACAATGTTGCCTTCTATAACAAGAAGGGAGTGATGAAATATTAATCGGAGGGTATAGAGATGGTCAGAACATCTACTTGCCGCTGGGCTTGCAACAAAGATACCAGAACATGCTCTGGACGTGTGAACTCGTAAGAAAACTGGTGGGCGACAACCCACGTTTGTTCTTGATCCAAATCACAGTAAGACGTACTTTTTAAAAGACATCCTAAAAGTTATGTATCGCTTTTTATGCGTAAAATTAGCGTAGAAGTCATTTCACGAACAGTTTGTGAAAAATGGATATTGACATGTACTTCGAGCTTTTAAATGAACATTGACATTCCCAGATCAAATGAAGTGCCTCCCACAAGCTCCCTTTGATTTTCTGCTTCTCTTCTCAGTTTCAACAGAAAGTGGAGCAGCATTCCATGGCAGGCAAAAAACTGAGTTATAAGAGGAACAGAAGTAATTCCTAGGTTAGAAGTTTGAGTCTGTTCCAAAAAGTATAAGTTTGAATATCGGTCAGTTTGTTTGCAGCCTCTTCTAGTGTAAAGCACAATTACGGAGAGTGGGCCATCTTTTATCCCGGGATTCCCCGTATTTGCATGCAAAGAGTCGTTATTAACTAAACCTAAAATATTTCCAAAATCCACATAAAGTTCATGTTCATCTGCTTTACCACCACAATCCTTCCAAGACAGATCAAACCCTTTAACTGACCCACAATAACCCCTCTGCTCCTCAGAACTCAAGAAATTATAGTTTCCGATATTTTTAAATTGAAATGGGAATACCATTTTATATCTGTAGATTAAGCCATCTCTTCGTTGGTAAATTCGGCAGAACAACACCTTGTACAAGCAGTGATCATTATCTTGTGTGACTACTTCACTTCCACAGTATGGTGGAGGCTCATCGCGGTTTTGTAAAATGTACTTGTAAATAAGGTAAGATTCCTTTTTGCTACTCCCAAAAAGAGAGGTCCTTTCTTTAAAATGAAATAATGGTACTCCCACACCATTTGGATCAAGTGTACTTTTCTTGATTTTTGTTACTTTGTATTTTTCCAAAGATTGTTCGCTTGTAAAAAGAAGAAAGCCGCTTCTGAATGTTGAATGCAAGATGGGCATGGTTCTTTTACCACTGAATGGTTCGTAAGGAGGAGGATTCGTCTCATTTGCGGTCACAGAATTTGTTGGTAAAATGTCATTGGTTTCATAGTCCCTAAATTCCGTTCTCATTTCCAAACGGTTCGTAGGATTTTTTTTCTTCGCTAAAACTTAAATTTCTTGGTATTGCCAATAATGCCCAACTTTATATATTAAGTCGTATATGTTTCCTTCCGAACGGGTTCGCGAGGCGCAGACACCATGATCACAGATAAACAAGGCGTAAAATTAACGCCTTGAGACTGCGGGGATGAAAAGTTTCCTAAGGAAACCAAACCCACAAACTCCCCAAAGTCAATAATAACGCCAACAGCTATTATCCCCGTTGTTAAGCAATCATTTAGGCCATTTGACAAGGTGTCCTCTAGCAATTCCGTTGCCCATGATTCTTCTAAACCTTGGTTTCTGCTCTATGGGACCATTACTTTCTAAGCCCAATGTAAATTCTCCAATATTATTCGCTGTATGACCAGTGGCTGCATTCAGAACGGTTCCATTAGGATTTCCTGTCTGGCGCCATACTTGATACTTAAGCAGTTTTTTGATAAAAAATACGTCACGGACAGGATTCGAACCTGCGCAGGTAAAACCCAATGCCTATTTGCCATCCAATTTTAATAGCAGGGCATCGCCTTAACCACTCGGCCACCGTAACGACTATTTAGCAGGAGAGTATTCTTGAAATGCCACACCACATTGAATACAACTATACAAAAGTTTAATCACCCAGTAAAATGATAAAAAATGATTATAGGCGATTACAAAGTATTACGAGAAACACCACATAAATTCACCACGATGATATTCGACAGCGTATAAAAGAGAGATCTTCTAAGATTCCAAGGCACGTCCAGAGCCAGATAAACAAGTATGAATTAGTTAGAACATGTGTAATAACTGTATTCGAAATACAATCAAGTTGTTGCTTATTCCATTCTGCTTCAGATAGACCCATTTTAATTAAATGGATTCTACCAGGGATCGAGGCATAACAGAAGAACAAAACTTAATAAGGGGGTGCGGGGCTCATTGCAGTTATTATATGATCATCGTTTACTTTAGAATATCAATTTTGAATTTCATTTAAGGAGTTAGAACAAACAGATTCCCTACGACACTGGGAAAATGTATGGGTACAAATGATTTCACTGAAATATGATGCTGAGGTTATGAACTTTACGAAAAACTATGGACAGTATGTGACCCTTCAAAAGCCAGAAATTTAAGAGTAAGAGTTAAATGGTAAATTATTGAAAGGCGTCGACCAAAGATGGCCTTCGTCATATATTTTCCAGAATAAATAAATATTTTCATGATCGCTAAACATTTTCTATTTTCTTTCTCTCAATTTCTGGCCCCGTTAAAGCATTACTCTTTGGAATATCTTATTTTTTTTTTTTTCATTTTATCTCGAATATGTGTTAGAGAAAGCGTGCCGTAGGGTTCATCAAATACAGTGGGTGAGGTGGGAATGGGTTAACTTAATACTTACAACTCATCGGCGTATGGCAGCTTTGAGACGTCACCAACGGCCACGTAGTTGAACTTGTCCAATTTGAAATGCTTCACAGAGTCGAAGTTGAGTTCAATCGGAGCCACAGCGGTATCAGCTTCAATAGCATATTGAAGAGAAGCGAAATCCTTAGCAACGGATATATCCCTGCCTTGCTTCAATTCGGCGGCGACCTTTTTGATGTTTTCAGAAACCACAGAGGCATCTGGACCCTTGACATACAAAGTGAACAAGCCAGTGGTGCTGTGCTTGTCCAGTTTGGACTTGAAGATCAATGGAGCCAACTCGAACAAAGGAGAGGTCAAGTAGCGAGCCAGAACCTCGTATTGAGCGAAGTCCTTTTTAGCCACAGGAATGGCAATGGCAGCGACGGATTGGCCGGCAAATCTAGCTCTGTTTTCATGTCCGACAAAAGTCTTTGGAGTTGCGCTAGAGACCAAAGAACCCCCAGAGGGCAAAGAGCTCAAAAGGGAATCAGAGACAAACTTGTTCAAGTCGGTTTCGTTGACACCCTGGCCGACGATCTCGATATTTTCCTTGGTGTACACCTTGTCGGCAAAAGCCTTGATATCGTCCAGGGAAACTTCCTCAACACCGTCGTACAGAATAGGGTTACCCAGACCATGCCTGTAGGTGATGCTGTAAAGCAAACCCTCAGATCTCTTGATGGGGCAAGTGTTCGCAACAGCCAAGTCATACTGGGCAGCTGGCAACACAGATTCTGGCAATTCGTAATGTTTGAAAGAGGTCTTGTAAAGCACGTTACCCAATGCTCTGACGTAGAATGGCAGGTCCTCCTTCAAGAAGGTGGCAGATAAAGTGATGTACTCTCTGTCTACGATGGATTCAAACTTACCACCTAACAATTCAGACTCTCTGACCAATCTCAAGGCGGACTTACCACTCGTGTTATGGAAGTTGAAACGAGACAACAAGTGAGAAACACCGTCCTTGGTGGCATAACGGGAACCGGCATGGACTTTTATGGCCAAAGAAGAAACCTTACCGGTTCCATCCCTAGCGGTGACAGTGTAGTGTCTGGCGGCCTGCTTGGCAATTTGCAATCTAGCGCTCGAGGAAAACATATTTAATTTGATCTAGCAGCGGAACAGAACCCACAAACTTGAATTCTTAACGAGCAACAGTAATTTCAATCAACTCTCGCAAAAGACCCACTGAACTGATGCAGGAGCCCAGTTTTAATGTTCAAGATTTTTTTTTTTTGGCTTTCCTTGATTTTCCAGGACTGAAAAATGGAAAAAATCATTGTTCTGCATGCGCGCCGACATTCGGGGAGGCGAAAAAACCGAAAAAAACGTACTGGCCTCGAGGAGCCAAGCTAAAGACATAGCCATTAAGGGCAAAGCGAAGCTCCCGGCGTGCTATGAATGAGTTTACTAGCTAGCAGAAAACTGTCATGGATGAGCTGCAGGTCTTAGCGTCACTGTTTGACTAGTAATGGAGCCGGTGAAGCCTCCAAAACTGTAGCAGCACACTTTTCACAGCCTGTGATTGGTTCGTCATGTGTGATAACAAATTACGTGGACCATTGGTTTCAAGTGACAATTAAGCACGTGATGGAGAAGCCGGGCTAGATAAAATATTAAGTGTAAGTAGACCTATATTTCTGGACTTGTGTTTGGCTTCTATGTAATATAAGATACCCCGGGGCAATTGCACGTCGGGGTAAGAATGTGCCTAACCTAACAGCACGTAGCTCCTTGAAGCTAGGACTCTCTTCTTGCCGCTGGCAGTCTTACGAATGTGATCTTATATAGCGTCATGCAATATACGTTAAATTGGGAGGGGGGTGGAAACGAGAAAAAAATAGTAACTTGTGATTCAGAATCTGAAGGCACGCACTCACATGACCGTCAAATCGCCAAACTTCTCCTTGTAGCCTGGCACATCCCACTTACCCTTCTTGACCATCTCCTCGACCTTGGCATCGATCTCTGGCTTAGCCTTAGCCAGTTCGTCCACCGTCAACTCGTCGAATGGTCTTGCAGACTCGATGTTCTTCAGCGTCTCCTGGAGATCCTTCAACTCCTTGGCAACGATGGCCTCAGTCTCCTTAGCATTGGATAGGGCCTGCGACTCGAAGGCTTCGATAGCAGACAGCTGCTTACCGGTGTCGACAGAAACTGGGTGGAAGGCCTTGATAGACTGCTCAATCTTGTCCACCACGGCAGAGTTCTTGAGCACGGAGCGATAGTGGGCAAAATCCACATTCACTGGCTGGGATTTCAACTCGAAGAGAACTCTCCTAGCCTCGTCGTTTCTCTTTTTGAAACTGGACAACTCGGCAGCGGTCTTGCCGGTTAACTTGAGAGTGGAGATGACTTTAGCCCAGTCAAGCTTGCTGGCAGCGGGTTTTGCGAGGGACATTGCGTTAATCCTTTGTATCTATCTATTAGCAGAGTATTAGCTTCTGAAGAGGCCAATTTTTCACACAGTTTTTTTCGAAGGCTTCCTTCTTCCTTCAGTGGAGTCCCTCCTACTGGTAAGTTCCTGACGGGCGCTAAGGCGGGAAGCGTTGAAAAACGGGTCCCGTGGTCGGCCGTGTATGGGGATACGCGTTCCTGGCCAATCAAATGCCAAATAAAGCTGTGTAGGTCAGGGTAAGACTTCATGAAATTCTCAGCGGAAGGGTAACCACGATGGTGACAAGGGAAGAACGGCGGCTATTGAAGGAGTTTTGAAGTGCTTAGAGTCTACTTCAACTTATTACAACTTAATATGTGTACAGAATGTTTAGAATTTCAGAATTATCCTTTCGGCCGTCTTAGGAAACTTCCAATGATTGGGGATAACGGCGTGAAGCCGGAATATATTCAAATAAATCGATCGATCACCCTGGCGGCTATTGCTGCGGGGGTGCTCTTAAAGACAGGAAGAGTCGCTAATGAAACCCACAAGGACTATAAGATGTACGTGAGGAGACGGATGCTTCACCCGAGTTGATTACTCGTCGATACGAGGCGGCATCTCTCGGTTTGGTTTACTCTAAGATACATTGATCCAGCTTCAGGCTGGTTTTGTGGAACAGAACTAACTTTCTTTCCTTACGGATCTCGTTGGGATGTCTTTTTTTCCGCCTTGCTGCTATGAGAGTTCTTCAATGTTTTCCCTCTGGTTTTTCGTATTGGCAGAGGACAGATTAGAGTAAGCCCCCTTAAGCAGTGAGTGAGTGGAAGGGAGAGGATTATGCCACGGTTTGGCAAAAAATACTGAAACTGCAAGCTACCTCTTGAACTGGTGTTAATTGAGGTTTTTAATCAACATATGTGTCCTATCTTATCACTGATTGGTGGCGAAACAAGGGAAAAAGCATGGAAACTTGAATCGAAGCTACGTTTTGTGAACCCATTCTGTCCGGGATAACCCCGGTAATCGATGAACATGCCCGGAACTCGCTTTCCGGTCGCGAACTGACGCACCCGCAGCGATAAAGTTGTCAAAAGACTTATCGATCCGAAATGTCAACCGCTTTTCGAGTCAATTAGTTTAACTGAAGTGAGAACGCTCGAAACGAAAGTTTTGTCCTTCGTCTCATGTCGTTTACTTAAGTGCGGTTGCCCCAGTGGAGTTTTCGGTCGTGTTCTTGCTATGAATACGGTGCAGCGAGAGTACATGGGCGACGATCTGAGTGACGAGGAAACATCCGGCGGAACTGTTAACGGTGACGGTGGTTATGTGAGGAAGAACACAAAGAGGTCATCTCTGGCTTGTGTGAGGTGTCGACGGAGGCACGTTAAATGTCCTGGGGGTGATCCCTGTTCGAAATGCGCCACTGCCAAGATCGCATGCGAGTACTTGGAGCCGAATAAGAAGCTCATTGTCTCTATGAAATATTTGCAGCAGTTGCAGGAGAGTTTGGCGGAGATGAAAAGGGAAAATGTACATTTGCAATCGATGATGAATTCTTTGAAGCCCGAAGGGCAGGCGGCACGATATATGGAACATGGCGAAGAGGCAGCCGCTGGAGCTGATAAGCCGGGACCGGAAGAGGAGAAGGAAACCCCCCCATCAGATGTGAGTGGCACTTCAGCCCTGAATGAAGAGGAGGAAATTGTGTCGAACTTCGCTCAACGCAGCGGGAGATTAGTAGAGTCGCGTACGGGGCAGCGTTATTTCGTAGGATCATCATCGATGACACTGTTTGGGTTAGAGATTCAATCGCTACTTTCCAAGTATACGTCACAGGATGAAGGGGAAGGTGAGGGACATTTCTCGTCAGGCAACGGCAAGACGGAAAACCCTTTGCTTGAAGGACCACATGCTAGCTTGGGTCAGATTGACGTGTTGCAGGAAGAGGGGAACGCTTACAAGATTGTTTTAGCGAAGAATGATGGCAACGATGACATATCGGTTAACTTTACCTTACCGTCTTATTCCTACGCTGTGTTTCTCGTCGACACTTTTATTACTTACAACGACGGCTGCTTCTATTTCTTCAATGAGGGCATGGTCAAGTATGGTTTGAAGCTGGCTTACGGAGGGGGAGCCTTTTACAAGGACAGAACTCTGCAAACCATATGGTTTTGTAAAGTTTTGCTCATTTTTGCAATTGGTGAGATGTATTTGGGGACTTCAAATAATATCAACGGGAATAAAAGTAAGAACACTGCTAAATTGCCCGGATCAGGATTTTTCGAAGAAGCTTCGCAGATCTTTAGCTATTTGTTCAGCAGCGGGCGCATTGAAAGTGTCACCAAGGACAGTGGCATAGAGGCTATGCTCCTGTACGCATTCTACTTACAAGTCGCCGACTGTACAGTGGCTTCCTATTTTTATTTTGGCCAGGCACTGAGAGCTTGCCTAATCTTGGGCATGCATGTGGATGCACAGAGGGACTCCTTGTCCAGATTTGAACTTGAACATCGCCGACGACTATGGTGGACAGTTTACATGTTTGAAAGAATGCTTAGCAGCAAAGCCGGTCTTCCCCTAAGCTTTACGGATAACACCATTTCAACTGAGTTGCCCAGTGACTTTGACATGTCTAATCCGCCATCCGGTTGCGAGCACTATATTTTCCCAGAAGCTGAATACATTATCAACTGTGTGAAGATTGTTAAGATAAACGCTCAAATTTTGAATAAATTGTACCAGAGACAGCCCAATAGCAATATCCTCGCTGCGTTGAAAAGTGTGGTGAAACAACTTCTACAATGGAGAAATAATTTGTCTGGCTTTTTGCAGGTCGATTTTACCAAAAAGCAACTTAAAATATCTAGACTTTGTGCCAACATGTTCACCGAGTATTTCCAAGGTATGAACTTGGCAATAAGGCCACTTTTATTCCATTTCGCCTCCATCCAGCTTAAAAAGTTTAAGGGTAGCAACACTTACATCAATTTGCAAAACTATTCCAGTACAATATCCGCTCTGCTAAATTGCTCGCTGCAGGCGTCTGTTAACACAATCAGATCGTTTTGGGCTCTGATGGATCAAAACATGGTAGCTCTCTTTGGCTACATGGACAGAGAATATCTGTTTACCGCTTCTTGTACACTGGTGTTGTTCAACGCGGCTTTTGGTATCCATAAGCAGACATACCAACATCTAGATCACGCTCTGAACATATTCACAAAGATGAGGAATTTAGGCAATAATCCTGCTGGTCTGCGAAGGAGTCAGTTACTAACGCTAATGGCCAATTTGGATTTTCATGGAATAATGAAAGATTTGATATCTTGCCACAACGACTCTTTAAAACCTGACACCCAATATGATGCTCACGATTTCAGAAATGTTAGCATCGTCTCCCAAACAATGACAGATTCTTCGTCTTTGTCGGATATTATTAACGCCACTCTAGCGCAATCTGCTGAGACTAATTCGACGAAGCAGGAAACCAAAATCATAGAAAAAAATAGTAATCAGTTTGATCCTTTAAATGCAGCGGATGATGGCGACTTACAAGCGTTACTTGAAAAAATAAGTCAAGTGAGCCACACTGATAGTAAACTTTGGAAAGAAATATCGGATCAGGCCATGTGGCTGGGGAATACCATGGACCCGACATCTGCCCCTGGGAATGAAATGGATCTTGGAGAAGGAATAAGCATGAAATATTGATTTATATAATTACACAAATTAAAAACTCTCCATGAATATGCAACATATTTAGTTTATAGAGGAGTCATGTTCGTATGCTATTGTTCTCACGTTGCGCCAGTCGTTTGTATATTATATGTGAATTCGTTTGATTATATTTCCTTGGTCTTCCTCTGTCCACTTCCTCAATCTTTTTTCAGATTTTATTATTTCTGTTTGGCTTTGCAAGAGCTCATCGACATTCAATTGGTGAGTTTCCAACAATATTTTGTTTCTGAGATTCTTTTCATTCTTCTGATTCATCGAAGCTTTCGATATATTTTCAATTTTGCGGTCAAGAAATAGTCTTTGCGCTTCGAGATTCGAAACAGACGCAAACCTTGTCAATAATGTAGATCCACCCCCTTCTAGCCTTTGAATCTTGTAAAAAATGCAATTGATTATAGTGGACAATCTAGCATTTAAATATGGCAAATTTTTCAAGTTAAAGAGCCATTCAAATACGTTCCTATTTTTCAAAAATTCAACGTCATGGCTGGTTTTTATCCCCAATTCCAAGCATTCTAGCACCCATGCAAGCTCTCTGTAATAGTTTTCATGATCTTTGTTGCGTTCATGTGGCGAAGTGAGATCCTGCAGAAGGGGAAAATCGTTGGGCAAAATAAATGGTGAGCTCAAAACCCAGCGATAAGCCTTTTCATGGAGGGCAATGCCAGGATTGGTGAGCAGTTCACATATACGAGAGATAGAAAACCAAACGCAAGGTGTTATGTTTATAGGTTTACCTTCGACATCTGCCTTCTCGAAAGTATAAATAATCTTTTTCAAAAGGATGCCAACTATTTCGCCATATCTGAACTGAGCATTTTCATCCAAAGAGTTTAAAATCCCACAGAGTACACGTAAAGCAACATTTCGAGGAGTTCCTTCATCTGCCAATGCTGTTAATAAAATCTGCATGATACCGGATGATAAAAATCTTTGAAGTTCAAAAGTGTACTTGGAGGAACCGTCAGCCAAAACTGAATGGGTCACTAGGTTAGCTCCAGTTTGGACAGATAATAACATCAAAAAAACGGGATCGTAAACAGTACCACTTGCCCGAAGCAGAAGTTTTTCATTTTTCTGGTAAAAAGTGAGCAAAGTTTTCCATGTCACTTGTGTGGGTATCACCGGTTTCCCCAAAATATAATTACTGACAGTGTTAGAGATAACATTCTTATCCAAAGTGACGAAAAGCCCTTCTCGCTCACGAGTAATTATTTTTCTATTACCTGCAACTTCCATCTGACCATTTTCTTCACCTTCCAAAAAGTCTAGGAAACAAAGTTCACTTGTCCAAGAAGCAACAGTTTTGGTCTCAATCTCCTCCAGGATTTTCAAAATAAGTCTATCCTCGCAGGAAATTGTTGCTGCATAAAAGTCAAGTAGCTTCGATTGAACAGCTCTGTTACTATTTTGTTGTGGATCCATCGTGAATAAAGTGAATATCGCAGCTGCCGTGGTAAAACGAAGATAATCGTCGGACTTTTCGATTCTCAATGTGTTGCGTTCATTGTTTAGTAAACATTGCATCAATTTACCACATTGTACGTGACTTTCCTTCCCTTTCAACAATAAATGTATGACATATTGCATAATTTTAGAATCGGTAACCCAAGGACCATTCAGAATAACCTCAACATGCGCTTGTAAGTAACTGTGGTTGACTTTTGACCATATATTCACCAGGTTGGTCAAGTTCTCTAGTTCCTCTAAAAATTTCAAAAAATTATCACTGGGAATTTCTGTTTCTTCGGAAAAATACTTTGTGCCATATAGAATTGATTTGTTTAACCATGCTATTACGTTAGGCATATCAAAATTGTTGACAATAGTAACAAATTTAACAACAAGCGCGTTGTATTTCTCTTGGTATTCGGAGGTGACGTACTTCAAGATGTTCATCTTCTGCTCCTCATTCAGCATATCTGAGTACGTGCAAAATAATGCTAACCCTTCCTGTGAAAGTTTTTGCAGAGTCAGCCTCTGGTAACAGTATTCCAGTACCTCCTGCAAAAACTCTTTAAATTGCGTAACACCACTATCATGAATAGAAAGAGCCACTGTTAATGCAATTTTTGTTTCTTTTATTTTGGGCAGATAAGGGAGGAGGAGATCTAGATTAAACCATTTGGAATGCACAAATGCGCTGAAGGAGGAATCCAAATTTTCAATAGCATACGGTATAAAATGAGCGGTTTCGAAATCATCTATCCTGCTTTGGTTTATGAATTGGGAAAGTAACTCGTCCAGACTTTCGAAAGGAGTTTTGAACAAATTTTTGAAAATTCTGTAGGGCACCGACACCTTTTGTTCTCTTAAAATTTTCCACAAAACAATTTCCAACACTGTAGCTTGAACTACTCCATAAGTTTGAAGAAATCTCAGAGTGTCAACGGGGTTTAGAACACTAAAAATGGTTGAAACAAAGTTCACTGAATTGGGATCGTCACTCTCCAAAAGCGACATATGGTCCTGTAACCAGTGAAAAGTAAATTTTTCAAAGGCCACATCTTTCAATCCCAGTTCCTTGAAAATGCCAATCAGCATTTGCGCGGTGAAAAAAGACTTCTGGTCATTCGCACTGGTACTATTCGGTAATATTGGTAGGACAATTTGTGGACTCATGACATCAAAAGTTGCGTTGGACGTTAGGTAATTTGCTAACTTTGCTAGCAAAACATCAACAACATCTCTGAAAAGATTGTTGAAATTAATTTCGTTGTCAACAACCAATCTCTGTAATCTCCATATTATTCCAGCAGCATCCAATTCATTCACCGGATAGCGAGTCACCTTAGTCATTTTGATATAGGGCATAATTGTAATATGCTGGAAGAATGAAGCCTCTTGAAATTTGGAGAGCAAATACGAATTGTCGGTAAAAAGCTTCGCAGCTTTGGATTCATAATTGTCGAACAACAGATAGGTCTCAATGTAGTCTTTCGGAACGTCTGCTAAATTTTCTTCCGCTAACTTAATGATTCCCGCAGCAGACTCTCCGCTTATCGCCATAGTTCTCAAGAAGATACAAATCCACTTGGCAGGAGTTTCAAAAGAGCTTTGCTTGTCTACAAACTTCCACTGCTCAGCTAGCACTACGAGAAAGGGAGAAATTCTTTCATAGTTTGTCGATAAATCCACATAACGGTAGGGCGTTTTCATGCAACGAGCAATAGCTTCATCCAAGAGTTTCCAGACTTTTATCATTTCTCCACTACTACTATCCTCAAATGACAAAACTTGTAAACTATGGATCAGGGCCCGCTGAGGAGAAGACAAAATTTTGTTGAATGCAACAGTACCGTGAAACATACTTGTAAGTAACTGATGTATCTTCTCAGAAATAGCACCCATTGAATTTTTGGAAGAGGCCATTTTCAATAAAGAAGTGAAAAGAGAATATTCCCTCACCGATGCATTCCACCATTTCGCTTGGGCTCCATTCAACTCTTGAAACTGTAAAAAATTATCAACAATAGCCAAATCAATCCCCAAAAATTCTTCTTTACGCATAATGTCTACGTAAACATTGGATGATGGCATGTTAATACTGAAAAAATTGGGGAAAGTCGCACTGTAGTACCTTAGCAATAAAGTCAATGAAAGTTGAATAATTTTGTTAGTCTTGGCAATTACGTATGACTGGTTCATGACGCTGGTGATGATTGTTAGATCTGGAAGGTTTTGGTAAAACAAATTTCTGAGCGAAGCTGATGCAGAATTCCAACCCTTCCTGTCGTATAAGTGTAAAACTTCTTGGAATTTCTGAAATGAAAAAATTAACAATTGGCAAGTTAGCTGTCTAATAATCAACTTTTCATGCTGCAACGACTTGGTTAAAGAAACTTTGTTTAAAGGGGCAGGAAATATAGCCTGCATCACTAAAGCTAAACATGGCACGGCATCTATTTGGGCTTTTTCAATCCTTTCAGGTATCTTCAATTCGATAATACGGCCTAAAACCATCGTACATCCAAACCAATATGAGGTCATTTTCGGATCATGTGAGCCATGGGAAGCTAGTAAGTGACAATAAGGCGGAACTAGTTCCGGAACAGAGTCTAAAATTTTTAACAATGTAGACGCTTGCATATCACTTTCCCAGGGTTTAAAATTTTTCAATACGTTGAATAGTAACTTGTTGTGTATTCTAAATTGCTTTTGGTTAACAGTTATGGGTACACCTCTGTTAGTGCCATTGACTGGGGAATCCTGGCACCATAAAAAGTTGTTTGGGAATGCCACGCCATTCTCTGGGTCTGCACCGTATGTTAGAAAAAATTGATTTACTTTTTTCACCAATGTCTTGTTGGGGGAGTAAAAGAAAGAATAAACTTTAGATAATACGAGCTCATTTAAAATTCGGGTTTTGGTCATTTTCTTGAACGCCCGCTCCTTGAGAATTTTTTCACTGAGAACGTCCAACGTTTTTTCCATCAGTTCTGTTGTATCTGCTTTGTCCATTTGTTTGAACCAAGCGCTCATAATTTTGAAATTTTGGGAAATAAAATCTTTTCTTAATAAAGGTGGGCAAAAATAAATTAATTGAAGCCAAAATTCAATAAACTCAAACCTGATGTAAAGACGATGGTGCTTGTTCTTCGCATTGAAACTAGATATGTCATTCTTGCTTACTGTCAAAATTTTGGGCAAACTATGGAGGGAGAAATCAAAACTTGAGGTGAAATCTTCAACATACTGTCCTTGATTGAAATTTACCATCTCCTTCATTAGTCTTATTGTGGGTATAGTAAGAGAAGCTCGAATATTGTTCAACCCTCGGTAAAGAACCCGAGCGTAATTCTTCAAAATAATCTTGATCAAAACGCCACCATATTCTGAAACACTTTTATCAGACCCCAGCACCGATAGACCTCGAGTCAGCACAATTGTCGCTTCCGCCAACTTGGGATGATTGTTCACTTGAGCATAGTAAGACCAAGTTTGCACCAACTGTGACTCGTAACCCTTTTGAAAAAATTCAATCAATGGCCTAAAATTCTTAGATTCACTTTCATCATCAAGGCTCGCTACTAGATGAGAAAAGTTCACTAGCACATCATTGTTAACATTACCGCTCTGTTTGTATTTGTTGGGCTCCGTTACTCTAGCTGAATCATCCAAGGATGTATCCTGAGAATCCATTACAAATACAAACTGATTGCAACTGAGAGACTCACAGATAGTTTATAGAACAATCGAAAATAGTATGTAATCTTTTAATGCTAAGCTCATCTTGATAACATGAGCATTGAAAAATTTGGTTCCGTTAATAATGATTATCACTTTACTGAGTCCATGGATATGATCAAGTTTGCATTATTATAGGTATATGGATTTGAATGCCTGAATAATTCTTGGTATTTAGTAGTTTGCGATTAAAATGCTTAATAGAGTTCTGAGGTCATTTTCGCGATGTCGGTTTTACTCCCAGGTGGCCTCTCCCCCTGTGCAGAAGGCTTCCAGATTTGACAAATCCATCATTAAGCCCATCCTTGTCGTGGTAATTTTTGGTACTATGCTCACGCATGTCACTAATCAGCAACGGTTGGCTGTTGAAATGGAAAGACGCTATTTTCTTAAAATAGAGATTCTCAAGGATTTGACTGAGAGAGCTAGGGAAGGTGATACCAACATTGATGTACAAGAGGAATTGAAACTAGTGAACAAGCTGTTTGAGAGGACGGCAGAGGCGAGGACATTGAACGCTAGAGAGGCAGAGAAGCTGCAGCAAATTTCTTCGTCGCAGAACTACACTGAAAAGGACGTTTTGCAGAGTATGAACAGTTCGGCATGGAAGCTAGAAAAAGAGTCATTAGATGACCTTTTGAAGAGTATTATGGATGAAATATCAGACGAACCTGTTCAACCCAAGCAGCGGAGGGTCATGGCCAGGCGCAATTCTGATGAATTTATTATTGACAAGGATTTGTTGAAAGAAGAGGCTAAATATGAAAGAGAGTTATCACAATACAACCCTTCTACGAATGTACATCTCATAGTTGAAAATCCAGGCGAATTGAGCTCAGCGGCAGAGGATACCAAAGTAACAAAGTTTTTGTAAATAAATGTTTTTCCTTCTTTAAGTTACTAACTAATGCTTGTATTGTATTATATGGATGTTTACTTCACTACGAACTCTTATGGTCATCTTTCCCTTCTATATCGACATTTTCTGAAGATATCTGGCTCACGTCAGAATCATCACAATTCCCATTGGACTCATCCTTACCTTCAATCGAAGTAGGTGAAACGCTGGAGCCACTAGCGGTAGTAGAATTATTCAAGCCTTCGCCTTTAGCGGCCGGTGTATTATCCTTGGTAATGTTATTCCCGTTCACACTTTGTGGAGTTATGGGCTTACCCTTCGGATTTTGATTGCTTGTCACAAGATTTACTTGAGGCTTTTCTGAGGTACCAGCTCCAGATGTGTTATCTAATGGATCAGGACTGGGCTGCTCGGTGACTTCAGATTCGTGGGTATCTTCGGGCGAAACATTCGCTCTGTCCATGTTCGCCTTCATGCTTGTTTCACTATCATTACCTCCAGAATAGTTTGCACTACCATTGACCTCTGCACTCATATTACTCGGAGAGCTTTGTGCGGGACTTCTGTTCATGGGGAACTTGGGAGAGTTGCCTTGCATACCTGCCAGTGTCTGCAAAAGTTCTGCTGGTATATGTCTCAGCTGATTCAAATTTGGCGACATTTGCTGCGAATCCATGCTAGAAGGACCCGAAATCATTGAGGACACTTTCCACTGCTGAGCAGGATACATTGGGGACTGTGATCTTGTTGGTACAAATTCCTTGGGTTGTTCGTCGGTCAGTAGACCAGGTATCTGCGAGAGCAAAATATGGATACGTTTGAGAGCAGTACCAGACCTATCAAACGACTTCGACGCAACCCTTAGAATCCAGATGTAATTGCGTAAGTAATCTCTCACAATAACAGCTTCATCACGGGTTTGTGCGGTCACATAGAGTAATGCGGCAAAGATGGCTATGAGCATAAGATTCCCCGTGGAACAAGTGTACCAAAATGCATTAATGTGTTCACTTTTCAGATCACGAACAAATTCGATGGCGGCCACCAGTCTTGTCTTGGCAGCCGTGCGACAAACATGCACAAGCTCCTTTGGTGTGTCTTGTTTCAGAGTGGAGATTATCTTTCTATGCAAGGTTATTTCTGCAGCAAAGTATGCCAGTGTCAAAGTAGCATTGGGGTTAAACTTCCTCGGCATGAACTTATTCATGGAGAGCTGCGGAGGTAATGAGTGGTACCATTCTCTCAATTTCAACTGCAAAGGTTTAGCGAGCTTTAGCACTTGTTCGATTTTCGTTGTAATCCTAACGGCTCCTTCCGTGTAAAAAGTGTCCATAATTTCTCCCAATATCACACTCAGAGACACTAGTTGTTGAAACATCAAGTTTCCCGAAAGAAAGTCTTCCTCTGTTGGTGACATGTCTATCAAAGAAATGCTACCCAAGGGGTTATCTGACCCCGTATTCCCTTTTGAAGCCAAATCTTGCGACCCACTGATCACTGGAGAGTTTTGAGGGAAATCCTCTTCGGACAGCATTTTCACCATCCAATTCCTGCCCAAAACCAAATGAGAATTACGAGATTCTGTCAATGCGGTCCATTTTTCCTGTACCCATACGGCCCATGCCAATCTTCTTCGCAGACCTCGTTCCCAACGAGGAAGCCTCCACTCTTGACAATCGACACCAAGACCTAATTCTTCACAAAGGGCCACCAACGCCGAACACAAAACCCAATTATTTGGGCATTCGCTACGGCATTGCAACATAAGCAATCCTGTTTGCACTATACTAAGCTTAGGTCTTTCTATCATCTGGAAAAAAGTCCTATAAGCGATTTCATTTAGTTGATTCACGACATCAGGTTTGGGGAACCCAATAAGTTTCGGATGAAAATCCCACCATTGGATGGATAAGGAGTAGATTGATGCCAGTAGAGGTGCCGTCAATTCCCGGTATGACCTTGCGTATTTTTCCAAAAACACTCTTTCGTGAAGAATAGGAAAGCAAGGGTGAATCAATTTGAAGAAAATGTCTATAAGTACTTTACCGTGAGGATATATCAGTCTTTCCACCATATCTACTTCCTGTTCCTGCTTCAGGAAAACTTGCTCGTTGAAATTATCTCTCAGGACAAAGAGAACTTCTGGTGCCACTTTTCGCAGGGAAACTGATGGGGAAAGTTGAATCTGATCGATGTTGTCAAGTTTCACATGGTTCACAAGGTTCAGGTCATAGACCGAAGTCGCACCCACATACAGCGAAGACCTGGGATATTGACCATTGGGCTGAGTAAAGTATGGCTGCCTTTGTGGTTGTGAAAAATTATGTGGTGGTAATACACCCATGTAACCGCCACCATTATTCGGTATTGTAGCCGGAGAAAGAACCGTGCCCATGGGATTGTTATTAAACCCGCCGCCATTATTATTATTGTTGTTGTTGTTGTTATTGTTATTGTTATTGTTATTGTTATTGTGATTATTCATGGATTCGTTCAGGTTTTGCAAAAGTTCCACATAGTATTGAGCGACGTTATCGTTGTTGCTCGTCTTGGCCCTTTTGAGAAGGCCTTCTAAATCTATTCCCGTCCCCTGCCTTGGATGCTTTCCCAACACGTTCATCATTTCACCACTACCGTTGAAACGGTTAACGTTATTAGGCATATCCGAGAAAGTACATTTGATGCCTTTCGTCTCACATTGGATGCAATCCGCCAAATCTGGAACCAAAACACATTTTGTCTGTCTGCGACGGCAGTGATCACAGGGCCTTTCGGTAATTGTGGACTTATTGGCATTATTGTTGTTACTATTATTACCTCCATTGCTATGATTAGAATTGTTACTGTTATTATTATTATTGTTATCCCCCAATGAAGTGCCTGCACTCGATCCAGGGTACTGACCGGTGGCAGATCGGGCCAGCAAGCTTTGATAGTGTTGCAGAAGAGCATCCAGGTTCTGTTTATCACCAGGGTTTCCCCCATTGTCACCATGTTGCTTTTCTCCAGCAAACGTCGTGGAGCCCGGCCCCCCTTCATTGGGACTTGAATTTTGTCCCAAAATGTGTGAATTGTCATTAGCCAGTTTTTGTAAGATCATTGCATAGTTGTCGTTGAAGCTCAACATCTCATGGTTACCATTACTCTTGTCGCTAAAGTTTTGGCTCTTGTCTCCATTCATGTCCCCGATATCCTGCCGATCCGCTTGTGTAGACATCCGATAGCAGAAAACAAAACAACACCCTCAGATCTGAATACGCTACTCCTGACGCCTTCGAGAACTTGAAATACGCGTTGCTCTACCGTGTTGAAGGCCTTTCTTTCGCTCTTCTGTCTTGCCCCCTGCATCTCATCTGTAAGGAAGGTTTCAAGAGAACTCTTTTTAAATAAAAAATAATAGAACTAGGGAAAGGAAAAAAAAAAAAAAAAAAAAAGTCGTAACAGTATACGAGGCCAAATTTTATAAGGGCGATGACTAGTACACAAACTGGTCCAAGTAAGCCTCAGCTACGAATCTGGCCCTTGCATTGAGGAACAGTTTCATCTCACTGATCTCTTTGTCCACTTCCTCCATAAACTCGATGATGAAGTCCACCAGTTTGCCCGTCTTCATCGTTTCTGTATGCTTATTGGTGATGAGGAATGAGAGGCTGTAGCCTTGCATGGGCATACGTCTTAGAATATAAAAGGAGTCTGCGCGCTGCTCGAGAAAGCGTGTGAACTTGTGCACCAAGATTTGTTCAATTTCATCAGCCTGTTTTACTTTGATGCTCACACGCACGGAATTCACACTGGATTCAATCAGAACTTGCTCCTGCTCATTACGAGAAATATGGATGGGTTGTAGCAGTAGTTCAGCACTCGTGTTGGGCACTTCTACCTCTGGCCTGTTGTGTCTCTCGACCTCTTGTGACGAAAAGTTACTCAATGTGAGGGCAGCCTCTAGAGAATAACGCACAGCGGTAAGGTAGGGGCGGAGAGATTGAGACATGTAGAACGAAGGGATGCAAAGGGGAGAGGAACCTAGTGAACCAGTTCAATGTTATATGCAACCGGCTGTACTACGATTTGACAATACCATAAAGCCAGTCCTGGAATGTCTAATCAAGCGCCCCTTTTGAAAAAAACCCTATTGTGCGGGTAATTTTATTACCCGGAGAAAATGGCCAAGCGTCTTGGTGAGTTGTATATTATGAGTGCCACCTGAATAGTATGCCAGTGATGTTGGTAACTCGAAAATGGCTCTTGTGTGACTTCTGATCTTCGTGTTTGTTTGTATGTTTTTCTTTTTGATTTGAAAAAGAACAACAATGAACCGAACTAAATGTAATAAAGGTATTAGCCGACTTTTCCTTTCTCCTTGTTCTTCGCTATGGGTCTGTAAAAATTCATTAGGCAGCAAAATGATTCCAATTTGTGGAATTCTTTTAAATGGATGGATAAGAGCACTTTTCATTGATAAAGAAAAAAGCACAGAGCCTCGGTACAGTAAAATGAGCGGTGTTTAGGCCTGATCCTTCGCAACCCTGATATAATCGCTTAGAAAATCCCATTTAATTTTATCTGGATGTCAAAGATGCAAATCCACAGTTGTCCAGGTGTTGTCTTTGTATCGAAACATGCTGTGCTGGAATATATCAAAATAGAGTACATGGAATTTGACATCAATACTATAAGAAAATTATGTTCCATATCTATTGAAGTTGTTTTCAAAGATCGAATTTTCTTTAATCTTTTTTCAATTTTAAGTAATATTTTTCAAGCGTATATACAGTAATTTCATTCAATTTTATTTCTTCCCTCATGGTTGGAAAACTGTTCTTTTTCAAGACTTTAGGCTAAGGGGTAGCCAAATTATCAATAAACCTATCAAGTGTCATATAAATGAAAGTTCGTACTCTTGCCACACTGAACTGGAGATATAGGTGATAGTATATTTCAGGTTGGCTAGTGCCTCAGATATTAACATGAAGCGACTTTTTACAAAACTTCTGTTTCTTATTTAGTGTTGCCTGAAGTTCAGGCATTATTTTTTAAATCAATAAAATAACGGTATTAACCGAATACTAGTAGCTCAGAATCATAGTTTTCTCTTCTCGGCGCATATCTTTCAATAATGGGAATTTCCTGCCGAATAAGCTAACACGTAAAAAATTCCGGATGTTGTATCTGCTTGTACCAGTATCATATGTGGAATAGGGCATTGCGTAGCGTCCAACTGTGTAACTCTAACTTTGGAAATTATTTTATGTATTCATGACAAAGTTGTTACCCGTCTTCCAAGTGTCTTTGACATCGAAATGAGTATAAGGCATTCACATTTCAAAGTTACTCTACCAACACTGCTATCTGCGGTAAATCGATGGGATCTGAGTCCTTCTGGAAGGAGGCCCAAGACGGTAATGGGAGGGTTTACTACTATCATACAAAGACTGGCGAATCGCGATGGAATAAACCAGAAGAATTTCTTAGTGATCAAGAATTGGCATTGACAAAGCATGGTTGGAAGTCTTCAAGAAGTAGTAACGGCAGGCTGTATTATTACAATGAGAAAACAAAGGAATCACGATGGGAACTGCCCGCTTTTCCAGAATTTCAGGAAGAGAAGCAAGAGCGAAGGGTGGTTGAGGAGGAAGAGCAGCCAAAAGAACATCATGCTGGCGATTATTCCAATTCATCTAAAATTTTTCATATACCGAAAAGACCTACGGAAGAAGCTGAGAAAGAGTTTATCCAGATGTTGCAGGATAACCAGGTAGATTCTACGTGGTCGTTTAGGAAGATCATCTCGGAATTGGGTGCCAGGGACCCTCGTTATTGGATGGTTGAAGATGATCCGCTTCACAGGCAACAAATATTCGAGAAGTATTTGACTAATAGGTCAGATGATCAGCTGCTGAAAGAACACACGGAGACCAATAAGTTCAACGAAGCGTTTTGGAAGATGCTGGAGTCTAAACCGCAAATCCGATATTACACCAGATGGTCTACCGTCAAACGGTTGATTGCCGAGGAGCCAATCTACAAACATTCCGTCGTCAAGGAATCATTTAAAAAGAAAAGATTTCTAGAGTATGTTGCTAAGTTGAGAGAAACCCACGAAGAAGCTCAAAGGCAGGTGAAATCCCAAGCCATTCAAGAGCTGCACGATTATTTAGAGAACATCGTTGGATCATCAGATTTTAAGAACAATAAAGTGCCATTAAAGTGGCAAAATATGCTTAACAACTATCTCTTTGAGAAAAACAAAAGATATATGGCGAATAAGCATTTCAAGATACTAACTCATGAGGACGTTTTGCGAGAATATTTGAAAATTTTGGAAACTGTCGAAACTTCGATGGAACAGGAGTTAGCTGTTCTGCAGAAATCTAATTACACCAAGGATCGCCTAGCGCGTGATAATTTCAAGCAAATGCTTCGTTCGCCGAAAATTGAAATAAGAGCCAACTCTAAGTGGCAGGACATTTATCCTCTTATCAAAAATGACAAAAGCTTTTTGCAGATGTTGGGCACCAGAGGCTCGTCTCCTCTGGACTTGTTTTTTGATGTAGTGGAAGAAAAGGGAATCACCGTAGCTGCACAAAGGTCGATTGCCCAAAATCTGCTCATTGAAAAAGGTTTTGAATGGAATGACCAAGATGAGAGCATTAATCGAAACACTATAAAGGATTATCTGACAGCAGATGAAAAATTCCAATCTGTTGACAAGCGAGACATTGGCTTGATAATAGATCAACTGGTACAGCTGAGAAGAGAAAAGCAAAAAAAGCAACGGGAGTTCGAAGAAAGGGCATTGGAAGAAAGAAAGCATTTCTTTAAATTAATGCTGCGAAGAACATACCGTGGTGGACGGGCAAAACCTAAATCCTTTGAAGACGCATTAGAACACATTGAAAATACCAGAGAGTTTAAAGAGTTGCTCAATGATGACACTCGGAGGCAATTGTTTGAAGAGTTTAACGTTGACTCAGAGCCTGCTAGCGGCAGGCCTTTGGCGGTTCCCAACCCGAAAAAGCGCCCGCTAACTCCCAGTGTTGAGCTAGACTATTGAGTCATGATCCTTTAAAAAATTTAGACTGTTATATCACTCATTACTTAACAAGGCGCTGAGCCCAAGGAACCCCATGAGGGCTAACTTTGCATATTTATTCTCAGAAATCCAGATTGTAACGTAGCCAAGCTGGGGTACGTAGCCCTTGACCGTGCCTACGATATCCTTATTCTTATGCAGATAATTCTTTTTCCTTCCATATAGCGGGATGTCATCCCCTGCATTGTTATCACCTTTGGTGAGCAGTAACTGCTTATTCTTGTCATTGTGGTGTTCTCTGAGCACCCTATGGACGATGGGGATTGATTTGTCCTCTACTTCGTAAATAACCACGTCCCCAACTTTATTGATAGCATTTCTATTGTATAGAAACAAGACATCGCCCCTTTGGAAAGCGGGTTCCATAGAGCCTGATAGCACCACTACTATGGGGGAATGTGAGTTGGTCGCTATTGACAGACCCTTCCAAAACATGAAAGCCGAAGACAGGACAAAGCATAGTTTCAAAAATCTTGTAAGCTCCAGTCTCAAGTTCATGGCGACACAATGGACATGCAGCAAGGGGGAGTGTTTCTTGCTGTTTAGAGCTTACAGATCTGATGCTTGTTCTTTTCCATGTTGAAAGTCGTCGCAGTTCTCGCGATGGATCAAATGCGGGTAATTTAAAAGTTTGTAACATTATAGGAATAATTACTTAAATTTTAGTAGACACTGGAATAGTCCTATATGCAATCAGTGGAGAGCCATCTTTTATAATCGTTATATGACCTGCTCCCAGAGATCATTATTGGAATATTCGACTCTTCGGCAATCTTGTAATGAATTAAATGTGAAGTTTTTATGCAAAAAGTGAAACTTCTTTGAACAGAATCTTAAATATTCGTTATAGTTTAAACTTTAATCGTTAATTGAGACTTGAAGATGCTAAAACTGATAAGATAATGGCGATCGCGTTAATAGACTAACTGAATCCGTAAATATTTACAGTACATTTCTATATCATTTCTTCTTCCAAATCGTATTTTTTGTCCCTTTTATCAATGTTCTTCTTATCGTTCTTGGCCATCTCCTCCTCTTCAATCGCCCTCTTTATCCTTCCCTCCCATTCAGCGTCAATTTCCAACTCTGCTAATTCGCCTTTCATCCTATGTGACATGTCTACCCACTCCGTCTTCAAGTTCATGCAGTACTTGTTAAATGCCCCGAGCACATCTTGGTCATACTTACCTTCGTTTCTCATGGTAATCTCTGTAATTTCTTCGTAGGTCTTGAGCCATTGCATCCATGCTAAACCGTGCAGAAAGCAATCCGCGAGATCGTCATCTTTCCTGCTTCCAGCTTCTGAACTCAGTCCAATACAATCGAACAACTTGAATTTTTTTTTCGACTCCACTTGCTCTGCTATTTTGGCCCTCCATGTCGGATCTAATAGACACCTCTCATAGTCGTCCAGCCCCAACGAACCTTTGATAATCTTTCTCACCAAGCTAATTCTAATGGTCTTACTAAATTTAGCGGTATGGTAACTTTCTTGTTCCTTTTGCGGCTGCTCTTTGCGTATAGTAGTGTCATCAAGATTCTTGTACCTCTGGAAAAGCGTCTTTAGCGACCGAAGGTCACACCAGTACTGCACCATTCTTTGTGGGTTGGAAGAAACAACAATATAATTTAATTTTGCTCCAAGGTTGTAGAGCTGCTTATTTTTCAAGTTCGAAAACAAGATTTGCTCCATGATATTAGACATGAGAACTGATTCCAATACGGTTTTCGAAGATTGCGATCTAATCCTCTGTCGTTCGATGGCAAACATGTCTGGCTGAGGGAGGTCGGCAGTAAACATTTCAGTTAGTTTATGGCCCACTTCAAAAGTGTCGTCAGGGCTCATGGACATTTTAAGACGCCAGGGCGGTAAGAATTTCTGGCGCAAATCGACCTTGTTCCAATCTACCAAAGTTGGCAGCTTATCTTCCTTACACCATTTAAATGTGGAGTAGGCAAAATTCGATACACCGGCATCGATTGCAGTCACAGAGGCTTCGCCATTGTTCAATCTGCGTGATCGCAGTGTTTCCAAATGTTGTGCCTGCGACACAATTCCTTCTCGAAATCCCTTCTTGGTGGTACCAGCATTGGCACCTAGACAGGCGCCCAGTTTTTTCAAAGTACGCCCATTAGCCTTTCTGCAATACAAATCAAGAGCCTCGACAGCATTATGAGCGTGACGGGTCTTTGGCATATTTGATACAGCTCGATAAGTTGGGGGTCACTCTTTTCCACCCTTGCCTAGCGTGCCCTTGCCTCAACCAAACAACTCTCTGTTCACACTTTTCTTACCATTGAAATTTGCGAGGCACGAAGAATTGTCTTTGGGCTCTCGCGCCAGGTGCCGCGCCAGTGCACAAAAAAAAAATATGATAATAAAATAATAAAATAATAAAATAGACAATTAACCTTTGTGCTTTATATCACATATCCAAGTGGGAATGTCTACCTACCGAAGAGTAAAAAAGGAGCATTTTTGGCGAAGATGCTGCAAGAAGCTTACGGAGAGCGGCGACGATGATTGCCGCAGTGATGGAAAACACCATTCCATCAGACGTTGGAAGAATGCACGAGAGCCAGGCCTCTGCCTGAAGCCTGTGGCCATTGAGTATGGGACCGCAGTAATTCCAAGGCCAAGAGAAAGGGCAATTCAAGCGGGGCCCACGTGGCAAGGCCCGGTGCGTTCTTCGAGAGCCAAGCGTACTCTTTCTGGAGCAGCAACGGCACCGGCATTGAGCAGCGGTCTGACCAAAGATTCCCTGTCACCACAAACTTTCACGACGGCAGAAACGTCCCTAGGTCGCCAGGAGCATTGCTACAATGACCGGGACGCCGAGTGCTATGCGCCACGCCCCACACTGGACCCGCGCAGCAGCTACAGCTTCCGTACCAATATGAAAAGTAGTCGGTTTCACAAGAAATTGCTAGACGACAGTAACTCGGAGCCCAGTTTTACCTTTGGATTCACCGCGAGAAGTGAAAGCAACTCGAGCTTCTTCAGTAGTTCCGGCTCCGAGAGCTCGAGCTTGAGCAGCCGCGGCAGTGGCGGCAAGGAGTCGCCCAGCTTGGACAATATGGTCAAGTCGTTCGACTGGTATGCTACCAGTGCGTTTAAAAAGCTAGAGACTTCGGTTCTATCGTTACTGAACTTGAGGGGAGAATACGCGAGCGTCGAGAGCAGTGCAGACCTCACGGTGTCGCCATTCAGCGACTTTTATGAGTCCGGGTTGACGCCCTGTACGGGGGCGGCTACGAAGTGGGAACAAGACATTGACGAGGCAATATACGGGCATCACGCCAAATGTTTTATATAAATCCAAGCGCTGCGACCACCGCCAACCGGTCCTTGCACATGGGGAGGCGTCAACGGAAACGTAAGCGGCCGCGTTTCTGTAAACATCGTTTATATGAAAAGGGAGTCAAGGAGAAGATGCGTCGCGGGCTAGGATGTGAGATTAAGAGGACCCTCAACAAGCTTAGGTGCACAGCTAAACGAATGCGACTAAAAGAGATCCATCAAGCCCGACATGCATGCTGCAAGCCAGGGGGGGTGCAAGAACGTTTTCTATATTAAACTACATACCTCTTTAAATTCTGATAACCTTGATATAAACGGCCTCACAACGCGGCCACTATAGAACTGTTTTCCTCGGGCCAGGTTACCAAAAAATTTAAGGGATACCCATGACTATTTGCATATTGCGTGCCCTAAATTACCGATTCCCGTTTCCATAGAGGCAACTACGTCAACGGAGCAGGGGGGGCGGGACAACTTGATCGACTATTCCGTCATTTACGGGGAATACCTCCACTACAGCAAATACTCCTCAACGTAGCCCAATACGTTCTGGAAATTCACCCCTCATCCCCTCCCCCGCACCCCTTCCAATACTCCCGATACTTTATTTTCCTTCATTTTATTTTATTTTATTTTATTTACTCAGCATTCGATCTTCTAGAGAAAATGATTAACTGTTCATTGCTGAAAGTCGCATATAGTGGACAAAACGTTAATATTTTATAACCCGCACTCGCAGGTGGAAAGATCACACGGAAGGAAAAAAGCGTATTAAAGAAACAAGGTTGTGGAAGAGTTAGAATAGCGTCAAAAACTTGGCGAAAGTTAGTTGTAGAGGTCTGGTAGCGACGTTTATACCGCTGTGAGTTCTGCCTAGTGCGCAGTGTTATTGTTTTGAGTTCCTGGTGTGGCTTTGTCAGGGAGTTTTTACAAAAGAAAGATGGTGTCCATGATGGATGAACAACAGGCTAAGCCTCATGCCAAGCCCGTATCTATCCTGAACAGCAAGCCGCAAGTGGTACGAAAAAAAAATGATGATGACAAGAGGCTGCTGTCGCATTTCGAAGCCCCGGTGCGGGAGTGCGGAGATGGCGGGAGAGCGCAGTTGGAGTTGTCCAAAAATGCTTCGTTTGAGAGCGGAAGCAGCTGCCGGAGCAAGTTGAGGGTGAATACGAGCGCCTCTGTGGAATTGTCTCCTCAGAAACAGAGTGGGGGTACGTCTGCGGTGTCGTTCACGGTCCCGGAGGACCAAAAGATATCGCAGCATAGATACTCGATAAATTCCAAGCCAGCCAAGCCCTGCGATACGGGGAACCAAGAAAGTGCGGTGGCAGAGGAGGAGGAGTTGCCACCGATGGAAAAGAGCTCTTCGATTGTGCACATGCCTGGGGATTTCATATATTTCAATGCGAAGTCTAATACAGGGCAGGGAACACCGGGTTCCAACACGCCGTCGAGTGCATCGGCGCCCTCCGCACCCCGTAAGGAAGTGATCGTGCCCCATGCGGGTCCGCAGGTACCGTTCACCGATTTTTTCCAAAAGCAAGACGATAAAAAGTTCCACATTCTGTTGGGAGCCACCGGCTCGGTAGCGACGATCAAAGTTCCTCAGATCATCGATAAACTGTTCAAGATTTACACGCGGGACAAAGTTTCCATACAGCTCATCGTGACTAAACCGGCAGAGCACTTCCTCAGGGGGCTCAAGATTTCCACAGACGTCAAGATATGGAGGGAGGAGGACGAGTGGTCTGGGTTCCGCAAGATGGGGGATCCCGTCCTGCATCATGAGCTGAAGAGGTGGGCCGATGTCTTTCTCATTGCCCCTCTCTCGGCGAATACTTTGGCAAAGCTGGCGTACGGAATCTGTGACAACTTGCTGACGTCCGTGCTTAGGGACTGGACCCCGGTAACGCCCGTCCTAGTGGCTCCTGCCATGAACACGTTTATGTACATCAACCCGATGACCAAGAGACACCTGAGTATTCTGCAGGAAGATGCACCGTACGTTACGGTGCTGAAACCGGTGGAGAAGGTGCTCATCTGCGGTGACATTGGCATGGGCGGCATGAGGGAGTGGAACGACATCGTAGAGATTTTGCGGCGCAGGATATCCGAGATATGCAGAGCCCGGGATGAGAATGATGTTGTTCTCCAAGATGAGGAGGAAGAGGAAGACGACGACGACGACGACGATGACGACGACGACGACGACGAGAAAGACGACCAAGAAGAAGAAGAAGACGACGACGACGACGATGATGACGACGACGACGACGACGACGATGAGGACGATGATGAGGGGACCCGCCATTAGGGTTCTGCCGCATCATAGGCGCCAGGCGTGCCATTATGTAGTATTAATGGGATTCAATCGCTCTGTAACATTTAATTCAATTCCTTCAATATCTCGGGCAGGGTTATCGTTGGAAATTTTTTTTTTTACGGCGTAGAAAATTTTGATTGCGTTTTTAAATGGAACAGCTGGATGAACGACTACTCCTCCGCACTCTTGTGAATCGGCACGTCAACTAAAGAGCTTTAACGATGTCATTCCTAGGGTTAGGTGGTGGTGGTCAACCACAGTCTTCCTCACAGCAGAAGGTGCAGGCCGCTGAGGCTGAATTGGACCTTGTCACAGACATGTTCAACAAGCTTGTCGACAATTGCCACAAGAAATGCATCAATACCTCCTACAGCGAGGGAGATCTGAGCAAAGCCGAGTCCTCCTGTCTAGACAGATGTGTGGCCAAATATTTCGAGGCCAACGTCAAAGTCGGTGAGAACATGCAGCAGATCGGCCAGAACTTCCAAGCTGCCGGGCGTCTATGAGTTGGTTGTAGCATTTTGTTTCATCATGTACATAATAAATATTCATCCTATTTACAAGAGTTTGAAATCACAACCCGAGCGATTTGAGCACCCTGAGCTTGACGCCTTCGAAACTGTTGAGCTTGGGCCGCACGTCGAGGAAAATCTGAGGCCCCGTCTTCTCGTTGTCCTCGCTGTAGAAATCGATCACGTAGTCTACGGTCTTCCCACAACGGCTCACGGTCCAGTCGTGTCTGTCAAAGGGCTTCGGCATACCCAAGATGCTGCTTCTGAACCAGGCACGAGGGGTCAATTTCTTGGAATCTCCCTTGAAACTGGTCAACTGCACACCGCCGCAGGCATCGCCGCCTTGGTCCTTCTCCCACAGCTTTATGTAGTTCCAGACACGTTCGTTGACCGAGTTGTGCAGCGGGACCACGGTCCGCATATCGAGGGCATTCGGGTCCCAATTTTTACGCAACATGGCCTCGTAAAACTGCTTTTCCGATGGATAAACCCAGTTGGAGTGGGTATCGGTCCTGGGGATCGACGATGTCTCACGCCCTTCGGGCAGATCCACGTCTGTACTGTAGTTGGGCACTGTGGGTAACTGATCTGCAGAGCACTCGATGTCTTGGCTAGCCTGCTGCAACCATATCCCTCTGGAGTTGTGATCGACGGGACATTTTTGTTCCTGTGTCTGCTGCTGCGCTTGCTTCAGCCAAACCTCCCTGGAGCTGTGGTCCACGGGGCACTTGGAGGGCTGATCCGATTCATCGGCGGGAGACGACATTGCAAAGCTTTCCTCGAGATAGCTTGCCAAACCTGATGTAGGTACTTTCTAGTTTTTTTTGTTTTTTTTTTCCATCTTACATGGGGCCGAAAACATAACATGGACCAGGGACAGGTACCTTGCATGTAACTGGACACTTTCCTGCAAGCTTTCTTGTAAGCGCTATCAGGATGTTCAGGGATACCAAGATGACCTAGAGCAAGGATACCAAGATCTACAGGGATGCCAAGATTTCAAATATGCTGGTGCCGCCACGCCTCTGAGCACACATGCGATGTGCCAACGCGTCTCTACAGCTTGGGGAACTTCTAAACGTTTTACATTGGCTAGGATCATCGGAGTTTAGTATTTCTTCCTATGCATCTCGCAAGGTTCAGCAGCGTGTGCTTGTTTCATG
>PPJZ02000086.1:0-39638 GCA_003705955.2 Zygosaccharomyces kombuchaensis
TTTTTTTTTTTTTTTTTTTTTTTTTTTTTTTTTTCACTTGTTACTTCTATTAGGTTTCTGCCTCCAAAAAACGAGCGCCGAAATAAAGGGTGTATTGTACTCGGACATGTACTAAAAAGTTTGGCGTATGGAAAAGCATTGGTAAAGAAAACGGGCATTTAAATTTACCAGATTTAACCAAAAATATGCTAAAGTTTGGAGAAATAATTTGGGCAGTGTTTATTTTTCGCTGATGTCTCTGCCTCGTTCTCATTAACGATATTACACCTTCGGATAGATAGAGCGCTTGCACCAGGCGGCGAACCGTATGAGCTATAGTAAATGACACCCTCAAAGAAGTTTCGCCGTTAAATGTATGATCCCGCTAAATTGGTATATCATCTCCTCATATGTACCTTTATTAAAATGATACAAAACAAATTCTCTTCAAGAGAAGACAAACACTGTTTCTTTCTCCATATATCACCACCCTATTTGGTGTATTCACCACGGTGTATAAAATAGTTCTAGTGGTCTCCTCCAATATTATCTTTCCGTTGGACAGAAATCATTTTATCGATTCCACTGCTACAGATAATAATGTGGTTTGCAAAAAAGATCGACGGCTAAAGTAAAGACGCCAATTTAGATCGTTTTGAAAGAGCGCGTATTCCAATATTCTAAGGATTGCAGGATCTCAATCCAGCTTAGTATTTCATAATATTTTATGTCAACTCGAACCATCGGAAGAGCACAGATGATATTGATAAATTTCCAAGAATTGTACGAAACGAAAAACTTTGTCATCTGAAGTCCATAAATTAAAAAATGAGCGACACTGTAAAAACTTTTAGACTTACTGGGCCACGTTTTCATTGACGATAAAACTCCGGGAAGCACCGCCGCAAGATTGATCTGGATTAGAATCTCCTGCTTTAATTAGACTAGCAACCTAAATTGCTATGATGCTACTATGACGAAGGATGTAGAAATCTTAGTGAACGCAGAACGCGTCGTCTTGACCATCCCAGTCTTCGACAACAGGTAGTTTGAGACGCACTAACCAGGCGTCTACGCATGCTTGTAATGTAATGTATCCACTTAAAAAGTGGAAAAAATAAATTTTTGATTTTGCCCAGGATCGAACTGGGGACGTTCTGCGTGTTAAGCAGATGCCATAACCAACTAGACCACGAAACCACACAAATCTGTTGGAAGTGTATATCTAAGATGATAACTATGACCCACATCAGTTATCACTGCGTCATAACTAACATGACCGATCATATGACCATATGTTAATTAATTAATATCTGTTTTTGTGACAGTCCCGCCGATATACCAACTGTTATGCGTATATAAGAGAACCCTCCGTCCATCATACTCCAAAGGTGCTCCCATCAAAAGAGGGGGAGAGGTAAGATATGGTAAGCCGCTATCGATTCATATCACACATGTGATATACTCACAAGTAACTGAAGCGTAGTTTATTACACACCTGCACGAACCATCGTAATCTAATCTATATTCTGTTATTGCAAAGATTTCGCTAAAGACCAAAAACAGGGGATCGGGGATTATTATGAGAATTATTATTTAATTTTAGATCTTGAATTGACATATTTAGTTTTGCGAAAATCCCAATACTTTCATATAACATGAATCTGCCGATAGATTACCAAAAGCTTGCTAGGTGCATTTTGATAAACCTAAAAAATAACCTATACCTATCAAGCAGTTTTTGTCCGTTGTTTAAAATAGTGAATATCTGCTACAGATTAATTTCGAAGGGAAACTCGTGTTATTCAGTTGAAAAATTATGTTCGGTAGTGTAGATATTACCTGACAGAACCCCAGACCTGCTAAGAACAAGGATACATCATCTAACCCCTCGCCAAGGCTCCCTTAACAAAAAATAGGTAATTATGAAAAGGAAGCTCTTAGTAAACATTTTGGAATATAGTCAAGCTGTCATAATGTGCGAATAATGACCGTTTGCCCATTTCTCGTTTTACTTTTCTCAAATTCGTAAACATTCCAAACTAGTGGATCAGAATTTGGGATCCTGATACTTTAGATTTATATTAGCTTATCGAAGCTATATGGACCTTTGGATCGAAATAAGGTAGGGTTTACTTGAGAATCTCAAATCATTTAAGCCATCACAGAATTTAAGTGGGATAACACCATAGTGCTACTCTAATGCCTGGAAGATACGGCGTGCGCTTGTGTTGGCCCAAAAAAGTTCCTTGGTTCGAAGATTTCGGCTCGGCAATGACATTGTCAACCCAGCGTTTCTGAAAAATATGAAGAAAAAAAGGACTCGGTTCAGTGTTTAGCTCTTATTTCCCACCTTTACAGTTATCTATCGACATGTATCAAGAGCGTGCTCTAATTTCTCTGAAGAGAAATTTAAAACGACCCATGAATGCTTTCTTGCCATGTAACTGTGTCATTGAGACACTACAGCAAGAATAAAACTATGACCGAGTTTGTTTAAACGCGATGATGAAAATCTTTGACATACCATGACGAATCTAAGGAGTAGCCACGCAGTCACTGCACTGCCACAAGTGTCCCACACCTCTACTTAACTTTGGTTTGAAATATTTGACCAGAATCGACCTAGCTTGTTTTTGCCACATTCACTATTATGTGCGGCTCTGTCGCGCCTACCTGCAGATCTTTAAGTCTTTTTGAGACAACGCGGGTGTGTTTGAGTTGCTGATAACTTTGAATAAAAAATCAATTTAATTAGCTAATTGGAAACTGGTTGGGATAAAGCTTAGGATATTAGCCAAAGCAAATCACAAAGCTCATTTAAGGGAGACAGAGAATGTCTGTATTTTAACCCTGTGTCTTTTTATCGGGAATGAGGTTCAAAAGACAATACATATAAAAGTCTAGTGTGAAAAGAATTTCTTGTACTGTGAAAATTATCTTGCAAGAGAAGAGTAAGTCTATAGCTTTGAAGTATGGAGCCAACTCTCTCGCAAGGTGTCGGATATGGTGTGGTTTTGGGTTTGGGGGCCTTTTTTGCAGTCTTGATGAATGTAGTCACGCTACTGCAAAATAGGTTTACAAAGACCAAATCTGGCGGTGCAGATGAGTTTACCGCTGCATCGAGAAATGTTCCCCTGGGTCTGATGGTGGTTTCGATCGTGAGCACCTGGTGCTGGCCACTAACACTTTTACAGTCTGCCTCGGAATCTTACACCTATGGCATCTCTGGTGGATACCTTTACGCCATTGGCGGTTTTGTCCAAGTGTCAGTTTTTAGTGTAGTGGCTTCCAAAGTTAAGGCCAATGCAAATCTGGTGACAACTTTTCCCGAGGCAGCGTACGTAAGGTTTGGAACGGAGGGTCATTTGGCATTTTTATGGTGTGGGTTGGCCTGTAACACTATTGTGAGTTCATGCATCCTACTGGGTGCTGCTGCTGTTATCAATGCCGTCACTGGTATGAACGTCTACGCTGCGCTGTGCTTATTGCCACTGGTCTGTGCGGTGTACGTGTATTTTGGAGGTTTAAGAGCAACTTTCATTTCAGATGCAGGACACACGTTCCCATTGCTGGTATTTCTCCTTGTATTTATCTTTGTGATATATGGTGGCGGTTCCAGTGTCGTGGGTTCCCCAAGTAAAATGTGGGATCTGTTGACGGAAGTGGCACACCAAGACCCTGTGGCCAACAACTACCACGGTTCGTTTTTGACATTTAGGTCCGAGCAAGGAGGTGTCTTCTTGTTCATTTCCATCATCACAGGCTTTGGGCTTGTGGTACTTGACCAAGCTTATTGGTCTAGGGCCATCGCTGCTCAGTCGCTGAAGACTTCAAAGGCATATTTTGTTGGTGCTACGTGCTGGTTCGTCATTCCCTGGACGATGGGCCTAGTTCTTGGGACAGGCGCCAGAGCTTGTTCTCTATTGCCTGGGTTTCCTCCATTATCCACGGAAGAGGTCTCTGCTGGCCTCTCTTCTGTAGCTGCAGCTTCCTTTCTCTTGGGGAAAGCAGGTTCGACGATGATGTTGCTCATGATATTCTTTTCTGTTACATCTTCCTTCTCTGGTGAATTGATTGCAACATCGACACTGCTGTCATACGACGTGTTCAAAAAGTATTTGAAGAAAGACGCAAGTCCCCATCAAGTTTTAATGGTGTCCAAACTGTCTGTGTTTTTATGGGCCTTTTTCGCAGCGGGTATAGCCTGCATCTTTCAGAAAATTGGCATTTCTATGGGTTGGCTATTCAATTTCCTAGGGTGCGCAACTGCAAGTGGTGTTTTTCCCGTCTCTTTAACGTTTACTTGGAATAGATTAAACAAATGGGGAGCCATCGCTGGTTCGTTAGTGGGAATGGTTATCGCCATTTCCGTCTGGCTAATCACTTGTAAAGCTATCATGGGCGAAATTAATGTTACCAATTTGTCAGACAGGTGGGTTTCATTCGCCGGCAACGCCACTGCTCTCTTTTCGGGGGGTATAATTTCCATTGGAGTTTCATTAATTTGGCCACAGGAGTTCGACTGGAATAACATAAGAAACAAGAGCATTTTATCAGATGAAAGTGAAAAGCTTAGAGGTGCAGAAGATAGTGCGACAGTAATTGAAGAGATTCATTTGGATGATAAGAAAGGACTGATTCCAACTCAGAGTGAAGAGGAAAATTCTTTCATTCAGAGTTCAAAAGACGGGAGCATAGGGCCGGCAGCTGTAGAGGTCGAAGATTCTGATGTCCCAAACAATCAAAGCAAGACCGTAGTGGAAGAAATGTTCGAGATCAAGAATCCAGAAAAACCTCGCGATTTAGAAAGGGCAGAATCTGTAGGGGAGACAGATATATTAGATGTTCCTCAAATGGAAGAGATCCCACTTGAAGAGCTAAGGAAGCAGTTCAAACTATTCACCGGACTTGCTATTGCCTTCTCGATTGCCCTGGCCGTTGTGATTCCAGTTCCTCAGATTGCAGCCCCATATGTGTATTCTAAAGGGTTCTTCACTTTTACCGTGGTCGCTAATATGATTTGGTTATTCATTACATTTTTCGTCTGTGTCGTTTGGCCGCTTTTCGAAGCCAGAAAATTTGTATATCTGATTTTCAATCGTCGGAAGGGAAAAAGAGGAGAAAGTGAAGAAGAATGAGCAGGGGTCAGTTGACACCCCAGTAAATAAATTTGTTTTCAATATACATATTCTTGTGAATTAAGTTGTAAAGACTTTTTTTTTTAGTTTTTCATGTATCAGTAATTCCAAAGTAAAACTCTGGATTGCAACACTGCTTTTCGTTTTGGAAAATTGTGCAAGCTCATTTATGCTATGTTTTTCTTTAAAAAGCCTAGAGATTATAATAATCATCATGATTTTATTATAATCTCTAGTATGTTTTATCTTATGGGAAGAAGCTACGTAAAATCTACAATTTCAGCTCTTTTGCCCGAACCCCTGAACATCTAGACTCTCGTCCCTAAGTAAAAAAGGCCCTCTTTATATTGGTAGAAAAGCCTCTCTGCGACGGCGAAAGAAGCTTTTACATCATCAAGATGATCCTTGTCATAGATATTCGCAGGATTCCTACCCTTGGGTAAATAGTCAGCTAGCTGGCTCACGTATTCTGGAAAGTTGTCAAGGGCGTAGTAATGGTAAAACAAACTTTGGCCTGTCTGCTCCACCCTTTTCCTGCTATATTCAACCTGATCCCTTTGGGTCGGTAGCTCCGCCCTATTAGTCCAAACACCAGCGATGGCAGAGGCCGTAATTTCAAACGACGGCCATTTTAAGGGTGTCAAAGTGACGCCGACAAAGGCCAAAGTGGGGTCCCTAATGGCGAAAATGTTCAAAAACAGTCCATCAACCATGGAGGAACCATCAGGTGTAGACTTGTGGCTTGCTGTAAGCACGGAGATGCCGGTATCTTTGACATTGATAAAGGGATAGTGCCAATGGTAGCCAGTCGAAAAGATGATGTAATCTACAGAATCGATGGAAGATCCATCCTCAAAAATGACTTTCTTCCCTTCATCAGGCCTCAATTCCTTGATTCGAGGTTTAACATGTATCCCATCAGACACAGCGGCCTTAGTCAGCCAGGGATAAATTTCTTTCTTACCAGCGGTTCTTGATACTGTTACACTGTTGGCGATGGGAAAAGTGTACTGCAAGATGTCCAGGCCACTAAGACCCGTCCCAACAAACAGGGTGTTTTTGTTTCTGAACTGCTCTGCCCCTCTAAATGATTTTGAATGAAGAATACTTGACTTAAATTTGGCATTCCATGCAGACAGTCCCTTTATTTTGGGCAGATGGGGAACGGAGTAATGGCCTGTACTAATAATCACTGCGTCGAAAATTTCAGTATACCATCTCGCTGTACCATTTGGAGAAGTTTCTTTCACAATAAGTTTCCACTGAGAGCCGCCATCGGTCTTCTGTATGTCTACAATTTCAGAATCGAACCTGATAAACTCAGTTAAACCATATCTTTTTGTAAACGAGGAGAGTGCATCTGTTACTTCCAAATTTGTGATGAGGGGATATATGCTATCAGAAGAGTGGGTTTTTTTGTATGGGATGAAGGAGTTCCTCAAGTACCTCCCAGGAACGTTGGAAAACAAACACCTATAAACTCCACTTTTGCTCCATCTGGCGCCAGAATCCTCATTTTTAGTTACTAACGGAGCAACCACAGAGTAGTCTTGGTCCTTAATCGCACTGGGAAATGGTGTTTTTGGTTTTAGAACCCACGGATCGTCGTACCTCTCAGTATCAAACAGCTCCTGGGATATCACGTCGGGATCATCATAGCTGGGTGACCAGATCCCGCCAATTCTCGAGTTCTGTTCAAATGAAACTATTTTCCCAAATGCAGGATCATCGTTTTTAAGCTTGGATTCGTCTAACTCTCCGTCACTGTTATAAGTAATATTTGTTGAGCCGTCCTTTCTTGTGTGAAGCAATTCAAATAAAGTTGTTAACCCTGCAGCACCAGCACCTACAATGGCAATGGATTGAACATTGAATTTTTTTTCTTTGGTCATTGTGCTTTAATACTCTTCGATTATATTAACATGGTCATTGCGTAGAGTGAACCCATCCCCAAGCACTACATTTAAATATTACGTCTGCTCAAAGATTATTCCATCAGTTGGCATTCGGGTCAGCTTTATTCTGTTGAGTATTCGATAGTACCATTCTTTCGTCCCTTCACACCTGTGGCTGCCATTGACTCCCCGTGTCTTCGTTAAGTCTCCTTCTAAAGTCTCTTTCCGAAGTCTTTTTCTCCATTGCTTCCGGCGGGATAACATACAAAGATGTAGAGGCAAAGCAGAATTTAGCGTACAGATGTCTTCATATAAATCTATATCAAATCAAGTCTCTCCCTTGAGACGCTTCAGAGCCTCAGGGAATCGCTTTTCGTGTTCCTCCCTTGTTTCGGCGGCTCTCCATGTTAAACTTTCTGCAGGGTGACTCTTATCAAGTGTCTTTTGGCCAAATAACTGTTCTCTAAATGTCAAGAACTTGCTACCGTTGGTGTCTGGATAATCTTCGCTGGCCAAACCGCGTTTTCTCAGCTCAGGTAGCAAATGTTCTATAATCTCTTCATAGGTTTGAGGCAGGACGGTGTAGGCAAAGTTAAACCCGTCAATGTCAGAAATATCAACCCATTCTTGCAAAGTATCGGCAACTTCCTCTGGTGTACCAATAATAAGCGGTCCACTGCCACCAACTTTGATCTCGTTGGCGATGGTTTTTTTTGTCCACTTGTCGACCCGTGGGTAGGCACTTTGCCATTTCTTGATCGCAGATGCAGTGGCAATGTGATCAACATTTGTCAAGGGCTCTTCATCTTCGAACTTATCAAGATCGACGCCTGTCCAGCCGGAGAACATGGCACGGGCCCCCTCCTCGTCAGAATATTCCTTGTAACTTTCGTATTTCTTTTCGGCTTCCTCGTGCGTCCTGCCCAGGATAACTGTAACCAGACTGATGAACTTGATCTTCGAGGTATCTCTGTGGAATTTATCCTTTGCAATTTTTTTAACCGTCAGGGACTGTTTTGCCAAATCTTCTGGGGTTAGCCCTGAGAGAAACACTATTTCACCGTTTCTGGCGGCCAGTTCTTTACCTTTAGCGGATTGACCAGCTTGAATAATTACGGGTAATTTTTGGGCACTCTGTTGTGTAAATGCTGGACCAGGTACATTGAAGTGCTCACCGACATGGTTAACATGTCTGATACCATTTGGGTCCACGAAAATGCCCTTTTCCTTGTCCTGTTTCCAAGCACCCTCTCGCCATGAGCTTAAAAACAATTTGTAAACCACATCGACGTACTCCTCCGCTCGGTCGTAGCGTTCCTTGTGGCTTGGAAGATGTCGTCCATTGAGTAGGTTTCTAGCCGCACTGTCCAGGTATGATGTCACAATATTCCAGCCTACCCTGCCATTACTGATCAGATCGAGTGTACCAAGTCTTCTTGCTAAATGGTAAGGCTCCTCGCTAATAGTCGAAATTGTGATGCCAAAGGCCAGCTTAGTGGTAACTGCCGCCATCAGTGGAATGAAGTAACTGGGATCCAGTGTGGGAAACTGAGAGCCCACTTTAGCCACTGGCCCGACATTTCCAGGCCCTTGATAAACGTCGTAAGGCCCCAGAACGTCGGCCAAAAATACGGTATTAAACTTGCCTTTTTCAAGCAGTTCAGCCAATTCTGTCCAATACTTGGGATTGGAAAAAAGCTCAGTGCTTCTATCGTGAGGGTTTCTCCAACTATTGACAGTCTGATTTCCGGCAGACCCCATCAAAAACGCATTGATTATAAGATTTTTTTTTCTATGTTCAGTTTTGGATCGTTTGGAAGCGGTGGAACCTTCTGATAAGGTCCTTTTGTTATCACTGGCAGTCATTGATGCTGAGTTAGAGTCTTTTATTATTTATTTATTTTTTTTTCTTTTGAAGTTATGTTGTCAAGTTCAACCAAAACTTATTCTCATTGCACCTCTATATAGTTCAACCACTTCTAACGAGTGGCTCAGCCTCCTACACACATTTTAATGATCTTTCTATTATCTTCTCGACTGTCCTTTTAGCATCTCGCTCTGTCTTCGTCTCGATGCCACACAATGCCACACGGCGCGAGACAACAAGAGACTCAGGTGTGACATCTAAGATGAAGATGAAATAGTCATAGTTAAAGCAATGGCTCCGATCAGGGTGCTCAACTAAAAAGAATTGCTCTCATAAATTTTCTGATTTTTTTGAACAAATTCATCCTTAGTGTATTTATAATTAAGTAATACTACTGAAGTTTTGAATTTAGTATTAACTTACCAGCAAGAGCTACTGGACACAACCATGCTGAAGAGAAGACATGATGGATTAGACTTCATGGAATCAGCCTTTGAAGAGAGGAAAAAGAACAAAAGTGCTAGAAAATCTGTAAATTTCAAGTTTGACATCGTGGTACCCCGTTGGCAAAAGGCACTAGTGATTGAAACGTTTGAAAAGGAAATGATGCTTGCTGCTAATATTGAAGTATCATCTCAGCTACAAGAGTATGAAATACTGGTTAAAAACAGGTTTGTGGGGTTGAACCATGTGGATTGGAAGTCGAAAAAATACAAATTCAATATTTACTCTTTTCCTTGGATCAACGGCAGGGAGTCTAGCGGTGTTGTCGTGAAGCGCGGGACCAAAGTAGAAAATCAGAAGTTTCCTATTGGAACTGAAGTATTTCTTGCCAGTACTTCCTATAGAGATTTGAAAACCTCTACTTTCCAGGAGTATACTGTCTTCGACTCCCGCTTAGTTTGGAAAATTCCACAAGTTAGATTGGCCAATGGTTCACTCGAAAGGAGATTTGACCTTGACTTTGCGGCTGGGATTGGTGTTGGCTTGGTAACTGCAGGCTCTGCCATATCTCACTTCGTTGATTTTCGCCATGAAGACGAAATCAAGCTCGGAAACCTTGTTATTTGGGGAGGTACCTCATCTGTGGGTATCTATGTCGTCCAGTTAGCAAAGGCCTCTAAAAAGTTTGACAATATTTTGGTTATTGCAGCAAAAAAATATAACAACTATCTGAAAAGATTGGGTGCTTCTCACGTTATTGATCGTCACCAGTCAGAAGAAAAAATCACTGAAGCAATTACAAATATTTGTCCTGAAGGTGTCAATTCAGGGATAGACGTCGTCTCTAAAAAGACCGCAACAACTTTATCTAATATAATGCAAAGAGAAAGCCAAGCGAAGAAAAAATTGGTTTGCGTGGTTGACACTCCAGATCTTGTTATCAAACATATTAATGTTCAATCGCGTTCCAAGATGATAATCGAAAAAGTCAGCATAAAAATATTTCACGAGGACATAGAGTATGGGTCATCCTTTGTTGAATACACTTCAAGGCTTTTTGATGAAGGACAGCTTAGACCAATGGAAGCGTTAAAGATTTTTAAAGGATTAGAAAACTTTGGCGAAAGTATTAAAAATGGACTCAAGGAATTGGAGGAAAAGGGACCGAGTGCGGAGAAATACGTTGCAAGCTTGTAAGTAACGAAAATAAAATAAATAATCAATAATCACATTCTTGAAAGAAACTGACATTTTCCTAAAAAGGTATTGTATTTGAGATATGTTCTAGTTACCGGTTGCTTTTCTACCAGACATTCACAGTCGACGCCGATAAAAGCAACAACTGCTCAGACTTGCTTCCTTCTAGAATATGGTGCGCGCCTCAGATGCCGTGCCACAGATGCCGTGCCACAAAGCAGTGACTAAAAATGAGTCGTTTGGAGCTTTTTTTGAAGCTAGCCGGCATGTCGCACAGCTAAAAAAACAAAAAAACCCAGATACAAGCTTCATGAATGTAAGCTTTGAATAATATTGATTGAAAAGTTTGGAAAAAATAGTAATAAAAAATTTAATTATCCACCAATCAAAAGCAGAAAGAAAAGAAAACTTGCTTGAAAGTAAGAAATCTGTGACCATTGAATTAGCAGACATTTACGACTTTTCTTCTTCTTCTTCTGATGCCGTCCAAGAGGTGTTCAAGACAAAATTGTCTGAAGAAAAAATTCGCGCCCAAGTGGAAGAGCTCGTTGAGAAAAGTGATCTGGGAGAATATCAAGAATTATTGATGCGAGGGGCTTTACTGGCAAATGATCCTGAATATTTTCGCACGGAAAATTATACTGACGAGGAAAAAAGAGCCATTGAAAGAGAGACCACACACCCAATTTGGTCTCTTTCACGTGTCATGATAATGGCGGCAGTATGCACGTCGTTTGCCGCTTTAAACTTTGGTATGGATGAAAGCGCAGTTGGCGGCGCCGTTTTGAAATACACTAAACAATTTCACATCACAAACGTCAATATTGAACGTCTCACAGTGGCTTCACCTTACCTGTCAGCCGCCATCTTTGGTTCCCCTTTAACAGTTTTATTAAGTAAGTTCGTTGGCAGGAAGTGGGTTGTGTTTATTAGCTGCTTTCTGGGTTTTGCTGGATCTTTAATCCAAGCCTTTTCTAATGGGATAGGTGTGCTACTCTTTGCGAGACTACCTATGGGCATTGGTATGGGGCTTAATTCTGCTACGGTGCCTATTTTTACGGCTGAATGCGCACCTGCAGCCTCAAGAGGTGCAGTGCTAATGTTATGACAGACTTTTATTGCTTTAGGCGCGTGTCTGGGATCTGTATTCAACAGGGCATTTGTACAAATTCCTGGATCAGTCTCCTGGAGTTTAATGATTGGATCATCCGTCGTGGCACCGTTTATTATGGGGATTTTAATTTATTTTCCCCCAGAGTCTCCAAGATGGTCACTTATGCACGGGAAAACAAGGGAATCTTTTCAATCTTTATTGAAACTTAGATCAACAGAAGTGTCAGGTGCCAAGGATTTTTATGTCCTTTACCAATCTTTAAAATTTGAAGCGAAATTAGAAAACCCCTTGTCAGGATGGCGACAGTTTTCCTCGTTGTTTTCAAATAGAAGAAATAGGTTTGCCCTTCTTGCTTCTTTCATTGGTGTAATGGGCCAACAGTACGGTGGTGTTAATATCCTGGTTTCATACACTGCAACAATTTTGACAAACTCCGGAGTCAGCTCCATGAACGCTATCGCTGGTTCTATTAGCATAGGTGGTGGTCGCTTTTTGGCTACATTTATTTCTTCACAACTTATTGATAGGTTTGGCAGAAGAACAATGCTTCTAATGACATTACCTGTGGAAGGGGCTTGTCTTTTTTGGTTGGGTGGTGCTCTCAAAATAGCCGATAATAATGCACGTTTAGCAGCAGGGTTGACAGCCATGCATATTTTTGTTTTATTTTATGGAACCGGTATAGGGCCCATTAGTTTCACCCTAGTGGCCAAAACACCCTCAATATCCGTGAGGGAAGCTCATAGTGCTTTTTGCATGAGCTTGAACTGGATACTCGATTTTTGTGTAAGCATGTCATGGCCCAAGATGAATACAACAATGACGGCATCTGGAGGTTTCTACTTCTATGGTAGTTGGGATTTTGCTTTATGGGTTGCAACTTTCTTTTGTTTTCCTGAAACAAAAAGGTACACTTTAGAGCAATTGGATGTAGTTTTCGATCCTGGCATAGGACATTTCTTAAGATTAAAATCAAGGTGGCTAACTAAACGTTTTAGACAATAGCATATAATATATTAGATACCTACATTCTCAACAAAAGATTTATCGAAAAATTCCCTTGGGCTTTCACAAACATGTTTTTTTTTAGTAGTTCGTGGGCATATAGAAGCTAACCTTTGACATATATGGGAAAAACTTTAACGTGAAGTGTGCCGATAGGAAATTCAAATGAGAGCAAAGTAGGGGAAGCATTTTAATTTATTTTGTCATTTGTCAGTCACTTTAGGCAAATATAACTCTTTTTTAATTTTTTTCAAGCTTTGTTTTTAATCATACTCATACGGGTTATTGAATCTCGGCAAATGAAACGCATTTTCAACTTAATTCTATAAGCTGATTGTAATTAGGCAGCTTATAAATTGAAAGGTACTTCTTACTGATTATTAAGGAGTGTTAAATCTCTGGTGATTCCAAATGGTCCGACTTGAATATTTGGTCGAGAGTTATTTGAAGAAGATGTGGGAGTATATCGGAAACCCTTCAAACAAACAAATTGTTTACTGAAAATGTTGTAAAGTGCAATGTTTCTTTAATAGCAATCATTATTATTTGCTGCACAAAATCCCATAAGGCGGGGAAATATTTTCAAAAGTGCCAAGAAACTAAACACTCAATAGTTGCGCACAAAATGGCTACAGACTCTTTTTTTTTTAGAAAATGACATATCGTGCTTATCGATAGGGGTAGAATTTCCCAACTAACACTAATAACCTTAGCTAATGTGGAGGTAACAGGAGCTCAACAATAATCAGTACTTTTAATAGTCAATTTTTGCTCAGTAAGTTAAGGCTTGGTTAATCTGGTTAACAATTTAATGATAATAGGTATCATCCACTTTCAAAAGATCTACTTTCTAAATCTAGGAACAGTGGAACCAACTTCAAATACTACTCTCAAAAAAGTTCAACATTAATTGAAAAAGTAAAAAAACAAACAAAAAAGCGGCAAAATATTGGATTTTGTCACAACAGTTTATTTAATCAAAATTCTATTTGCGTTTATATTCCTGGACTTTCTGTCCGATACCATAAAATCCAGAATGCAATATAATGGATCCCGAATAATCTCTTGATCAATTGAAAATGATATTTTTCGCCCTTAAATATCTCCTATGTTCCTCCACAAATAGAATTCGTTATCGTTTTACCTTCTCAGGAGGTCATTAACCAATTATTTCATTCCCATTTAGCGGATTGAATCAGTTGAAAAGAGTGGATTAAGCCTAGTACAAGCCTAAACATAACCAGGTACTTAAACATATATTTAAAGAATCTGTCTCTCATGAGTGAACTATACAACATTGTTTTACCCCTATTAGACTTTAATTCTCTGATTATTATCAATGACCCACTTTTTACATCACTTCAACTCACCACTTGAATGAAGTAGTTTTAAAAAAGCCATCGCAGGCGATGCATTATTCATTCTCTGAGTTCCTTGCAAAGTATCCCTGCAGAAATGTATTAATCTTATGGCGACTTGAAGTACATAAATGTCTGGTTGAAAGCTTTGTTTCAGATCCACACTCGCTGAGATAACCTTAAATATTATAGGAATATTAACATGCAATTGTGAACAGATCAGTGCGTGTTGCTGCAGTGTTTTTCACGAACATTTTCCAAGACTCTACATATTATTGGTCAGAACCTCTTGCGAAAGATTGCACATGTTTGTGAGAAGTACAACTGAAGTATTTCGCAGAGAACGTTAAGAACAACTATTGCCAACGAGTAGACCAAATAAAAATATGAGTTAGAAACCATAAAAAAAAAATGCTAAGCGCTGATGGTGTACTATTCGAATCTGATGGACAAACACTGTCCAAATTTGACTTTTGTTTTCCAGGCTCACGCATCCACATTCTGTGCAATATAGGCTATCCATGTTCGGACATTGAAAAATCCATTCTCAGGTATTATACAGACTTTGAAATGCATAAAATTACACCAGGGTTCCTCAGCTGCTTGGGAACATTTTTACGTATAAGTGATATTTCCCTCCCAATTGACGACTACTAAGATGCTGGGAACAAAGTTTTTTCCAGTGTTCAATACGTTCTTCTATAAAAATTCAAGGTAACTACAGAAATACCTACAAGGAACTGCCGCCCCCCCTAACATACCCAGGAGAGTCTATGATACAATATTTGAGTAGAATTGAGTTCTGAATTATTTTGAATTTTTTGTTAGTCAGAGTACGTATTTCAATTTCTCGAGTTTCCATAATATACGAAACACAAGGCTTTCAGGCTATTCGTTAGACATTTAGAATTTTAATAAGTTCTCCACAATGGAGGCAATGGCAATTGCTTTCTCTTCCTCCAATCTTCTGCAAGCAACTTGAATACATACAGGCATTTTAGCGAAACGTTGAGGTTCGTAGTAGCTCTGAATTTTTCCATCAAGAGCCGTCATGGGTTTGAAATTTGGATCAGGTAGATCACGCTCTGTTGAAACAGTAGTCACAGGTAAAATTACGCTGGCTAAATCAAGTACGTTGAATGGAACAGTGTAATTGATTTCTGCATACTCTCGATCACCCTCCTTAAAGCCTGTAGTGGGCCACACTGGGCACAGCAAAGCATCAATCGGCTTAGAATCACTGGTAATTTTTGAAGTATGTTGCCATTGCTCCAAGAACTTTTCGCGAAGAACTGATTTATTTTGACCTAATGCCCACCAATCATTGACATCGAGAACTTTGGGGTGTGAGCCGTTGTCGAAGCCAAAACTAACAAATGATTTAATGCATTCTGCTGGCGGCTCACCACTAAATTTGCATACATCAAAAATCTCTTTACCACAATCTGCTCCAAATACTTTTTCCGCCAAGTCGAGTACATCCTGGTGGTATGGAAAGTTCCATTCTATGACTTCATGTCCAGCCTGCTTCAGAACTTCAACAGTATCCTTTAGAGCCCTAGTTATTGGTGGATGTGGGGTTATAATTCCGTCCGACCACATAACCCCAAATCTCAATTTCTCATTTTTAATTGAAGACACGTCTTTCCACTCCAAAGGAATAATTTTAGGGTCTTTCTCCCACGTATGCGAATTAACCACGAGTTTCATAAAAAGCTCAATGTCATCAAGCGAACGTGCCAAGGGACCTATCACTGAAGGAACAATTTCTTGGCCTAGATAAGAGTTTGCAACATCCATGTATGTTACTCTTCCATGCGAAGGTCTCAAAGCGTGTAATCCTTGAAAAGATGCTGGAATGCGAATACTTCCACCGATATCAGTACCAACACCGATTGGAGATCCACCTGCGGCTATTAGGGCACCTTCCCCCCCAGAGCTCCCACCGCTTGAGAATTCGTAGTTGATGGCATTGTACGTGTATCCATGCAAGTTAGATTCAGTTTCTGGGGCCATCATAGCCATGGGCACAGTTGTCTTGACATAAAAGATAGCACCGTTTTCTTTAAGAACTTTAGCTAACAAAGACTCACAGTTAGGTTTATTGCCAATGTAAGAAACATATCCTATAGTTGTATCAATTCCGGGCAGATTCAACTGATCTTTTAAAGATATCGGTATACCGTGAAGTTGACCTACCGTTTTGCCTGTCTGCTTGAAGTATTCATCTAGTTTCTTCGCTCTGATCAAAGCCTGTTCGAAGAATATCTCAATGCAACAGTTCAGAATTTGGTGAACAATAGCAGCACGGTGACAGAAGGAGTAACATACTTCGTAAGCACTCATTTCGCCATGCGAAATCTTTTCTGCCAATTGCGTCACATTCAAATTCGTAATCGCAACCTCATTGGTAGGGGCGATCGTATCGATGTACGCCCGCGTATTTGTAAATCCTGCAGAGACCATTTGTTGCTTAGCATTGCCTATTATCCAATCTGGCCGGATTGCCCCAATAGTTTGCTTCCTTTTCTCTTGAGCTTTGAGTTCCCAGTTTCCCATGGTAATCTAACAGTTCAATTTTCAGCGTTGCTTGGGGATATACTGATTCAAATTTGTCTCTCTAGACAGGGTCTTTTAAAAACTACCAGTCCTCGATTGAGAACTTGATAAAACCAAAAGACACTGCCTCATCTTGCTGATAACTTATCACACTGCATCAAAAACAGACTAAAACAGAAAAAAGGGCAGCCAAAACGACGAATATGCAGTCCACATTCTATGATAAGCAAAGATAGGCTACCGAACTGGTTGGAGTTGTGCTAATAAGGAAAGATATGAGCCAGGAGATATCAAGGGTTAAATTTTTTAGATGCTTGAACAATCATCGTAAACGATGACATTATAAACGAGGTCCATCGCATCGACACAATATCGATAGCCCACCGTATAGATAGCATAACCTTTTCACGAAATTAATATAAGAATGGGTATAATTAATGCAATAGTTTTCTCAACAATAATTTTCATGCGCTCCCTTGAATGTTATTAACCAAAAAGCGCCATTGAAGAGCTCTTTTAAATTTATTTTTATTTAATTTCCAATGACAGAACCCATCTTGTCACAAGGATACGGTTATGGATTTGCCGTTGGTTTGGGAGCAGCATTTGCCATTTTGATGGCAACAATTTCAAAATTACTATCCAAGTATGTTGGACAAGTTCAAAATTCAGAAAGATTTTCAACCGCATCTAGAAATGTGGGATCTGGGTTGATAGCGTCGTCTACAGTGTCGGCATGGACTTGGCCAGCCACTCTACTTACCTCTGGCACATGGTCATATACATATGGCATTATGGGCGGTTGGCTTTATGGTGTTGGTGGTACAATTCAAGTCACGCTATTTGTCTTCTTGGCCCTCAAAATTAAACAACACGCACCAACAGCTCATACGGTGCCAGAGACTTTTTACATTAGATTTGGCAAAGCGGGACATTTAATGTTTGTATTCTATTGCGCCGCTACGAACATTATCGTATCCTCGTTATTATTGCTCGGAGGATCTCAAGCTTTTTCAGCAGCCACTGGAATGCATACAGTAGCTGCTAGTTTCTTACTGCCGCTCAATGTGATTGCTTATACTGCTCTTGGTGGTTTAAAGGCTACCTTTATTTCTGATTGGGTCCACACAGTGATCATTTACGTTATCCTAATAGTCTCCGCCTATACTATATTTTGCAGTTCCTCGCTAATTGGATCCCCTGGTCAAATGTGGGAAATGCTAAAGGAAGTTCAGAAAGTTTTTCCCGCCAGTGGAACTAGTTTTCTATCCTTTAAAGATAAGGACATGGTTTTATTAACTTGGTCTGTTATGCTTGGTGGTTTAGCATCGGTTTTTGGTGATCCGGGTTATTCCCAAAGAGCTATTGCCGCTGATTCTTCAAGCGTATTTGCAGGGTACATGTCAGGTTCTATCTGCTGGTGGGTAATTCCATTTGCCCTAGGGTCGTCTGCCGGCTTGGCTTGCCGTGCTTTACTAACCAATCCTGCATCAGTTACCTATCCTAACGCGCTCACAGAAGATGAGGTTAATTCAAGTTTGCCTGTAATCTATGGTCTCGCTGCCATATTTGGGAAAAGCGGTGCAGCTGCGGGGCTAGTAATGATTTTCATGTCAGTCACCAGTGCTACCAGTGCCGAATTAATTGCTTTCTCTTCAATTACAACGTATGACATCTACAGGACATACGTAAACCCAAGGGCCACAGGAAAACAATTGGTGGCTGTTTCTCACATGGCAGTTGGGGGATTTGGAATATTTATGGCGGCCTTGGCTGTGGTCTTTAACTACATTGGTGTCACAGTTGGATGGTTATTAAGTTTCCTTGGTATTATTTTGAATCCTGAGGTATCTGCAATTACTCTTTCGTTGTTCTGGTCCAAAATGACTAGATTGTCTTTACTTATAGGTGCGCCTTTAGGAACGATTACTGGCGTCGTATGTTGGATTGGTGCAACTTACAGATATGCTGATGGCGTTATTAACAAGACTACATTAATGACCACTGAGGCGACATTCATTGGTAACATTACGAGTTTATTTTCTTCTGCCGTTTACATAGTGGCTATCTCCTTAATTAAGCAAGAGCCTCCTTTTGATATGATGGAATGGACCGAGGAAATCAAGGCTGCTGACGACATTGACACTGAAGAAGTTGGAGCTTTGAAGGTAACCGATAAGGAGAAAAAGCTTCTCGCTAAACAAGCAGACTGGAGTCTCTTGATAAATATTTTTCTTCTCCTGGGTGTCTATATCGTATTAACGTGTGCGCTTTACGGGTGGGGAGGGGATTTGAGTAAAGGCTCTTTTACAGCTTTCATGATTATCATGTTGATTTGGTTGCTTGTTTCGGCAATCTACATCATTTTATTCCCACTCTGGCAAGGAAAGAATGCTATCAAAACTGTCATTTTTAGTGTCCTCGGGAGGCAAAAAGCCTTACCTAAAGATGATTCTGAGTATTCTGACTCAGAAGTATTGGTTGAACAAGTTTCTCTGAAAAAAGAAGAGGGAATTGCTGTTTATGAAAAAGAGTGAAATATGAATAATCATATTGTTTCAAAGTAAGCTCGTCATGATATTGTATGAAGTAATGAAAAGCCTTAGAGATCCGATGCGAGGGAATGTGCTTCGTACGTACATCTTTACACGCTATTGTATTAAATTTAATTTTCTGTACAGAAAATTATCATACCGGCTTATGAATAAATCGTAAAACTGTCTACGTTTTTTAATAATCGAACGGTTACCGTGGGGGTTACTTTTTTTGCATCTACCAAAAAACAAAACAATTATAAAAACATATTTTAGAAGATTGGATCAGATCGTAATACGGAAAATAAATCATAAGAAGATTTATGAAGATGCAGAAAACCATATTTGGAACCTGTTCGATTAATTCCATAAGAAGTTTTGGCCCAGAATCTACCCGAGGAAATTGTCGATCGTTTTTTTTTTTTTTGATGAATTATAATCCTACAGTTGTCACGGTGTTTCTCAGAATTTTCCAATGACCTCCTTCATTGGTATTTCTCAATGAATCCTTTTCATCTTCTTAATTATGAAGCTATTTTAACTTTAAATTGAAATCATTAATATTTTCATCAGTGCCATGCTATCACAAAAACAATCTATGAAATGCTTCTTGTTAGCTCTTCAGCTTGATCGGAGAAACCCTTCTCCCGATGTAAGAAGTTTACCTTTGGTCGTCCCTAGCTCGGAAATGATTTTTTTGGGTCGTTCTATGATTTTACAGCTATCAAAGGTATCTGAAACTTAACCACAATACACGAAGGTGCTTAACAAATAGTGTGGTCGATTTGACTTCTTTAGCAATTCTTCTTATTTTCTTTCATCTATTCCTCTAACACAGTGCGTCCCACAATTTTAGTCATGTATCGATGTTCAGAAAACAAATTGAAGGGTGTTGTTTGATTTTTTGTCACTAGGAGAGACTAGAAAAATGTAAACGCATGAATCCATAAACGGATCTACGAAAATTATTAAAAAAAGTTCAATTTCTCGTATGGCTTTCACTGTTGCCTCATAATAGCTTACTAACAAGAGAATGGAGATGTGGATGGTCAGCCACTTTTTTAGGCCTTGGGCTGAGGAGATTTTAGTGGTCAGGTTTTATGCTAACTAGGAGCTACAAGTATGATGTTGGTGAGAAAATTCTACACATTTTATTGCTTCAATAACTTTCCTTTGAAAATTCCATCTTTTTCATAACAACTCGCATGTCAAAATTGAAACAACTTTCCGACGGTTACCTTCTGCACCCAAACCGATACCTCTGAATTAAATTATGAAGGGTAATGAAGAATATAAGATGGGATCTTATCGAAAGCAAATGTGATAGACGAAAATCCAACTAGAAATTTCCCTTATCCTTTCTAAATTAGTCTAAGAGATCTAAGGGATGCTAGTCTACACACATCTAGTAAACCAAGAATGGTATATGTATATAAAATATAGATATTTTATATACATATTTTATATTGTTAGTTAAACAATCTTTGTCGTAGACGTGTCAAAAACCCATTCCTCCATTTTTAAAATGCTCTCGTAATTGATGAAAAAATGATGAAAATTAATATGAATCTTGTTCACATCTTCCTAATAATAATAAGAATGAGGCTGTTTAATGATTTTAGAGGATGCCCAAAAAAAGAATCATTAGAGGATGCTACAATGGCCAATAAGTATGATATATTTCTTCTCGATGAATTTAACCTTTCTTCTTTTATTATTTTTAGACTTTTTATCTTCATATTTAATATTTTCTTACTTATAATACAACGCAACAATACGATAACTTAGCCTAAAATTCGGAAAGTTGAAATACAAGTCCCAACAGATTTATCATCTGATATTAATCGCATTATAATCGAAAAGTTCCTCCATAGAGAAAACGAATCCACGAATTTTTAAGAAAACCTCGCACATTTGACGTGTATCAGTGTTGAAAGATAATTTAGACAAATGAAAGCAGCCGGTCAGTAGTGATACTTGTGCAGAGAGAGTACTAAGCACCCATGTCGCCATATGTTGGGTGTGCGAGTTGATTAAGTTTATCTTGAGTTGCGAGTGAATTAACAATCGAGAAAAGCTTGAAAGTTATTTTCTTTCTTGTTGGACTCATGCCCGTGCATCTGCATCGTATGTTTGTTTAGCACATGGAAAGCCTCCACCGCCTTGGTTGTGTTTATTTGACGTGCCCTGAAAACTTCAGTCCAACCACAAACTCTGGATAAACTACAGACTTCTAAGGCATCGAAGGAGCTAAAAATCAATAGTGTTCAATTACATTTTTAATAATTTCTTCGAAGCATACGATGCAGCACATCGTTTGTAAGTAAAAACCGAGAGGATCCATTGCAGATCACCGGGAGATCCTTTCAATGTATTGAGAACTCCTTTAGTCAAAATTTTAAAGCAAGAAATCAATCTTGATACACTTCAACTCATTATCGATGACTTGTCTTTGCCTCTCAGAATCGTAGTGCATCCCAAAATGCTTTTCTGTGCTGTCGGGTAAAATCCAATCCAATGGGGAAGGTCCCCACGATGGTGTATAACAGACTTCGTCCCATTCGCACAAGTGGTCGCACTGATAGTTGAGAGGTATCCAGTTCAAAGCCTCTATCAGACCTTTTAGCCTGTGTTGAGCGTTCACTAAACGTGCATTGGCATCAACCACTGCATCTCCATGAAATTCTGACAGAATAACAGGCCATACCCACTCATGTATATCATAAATGCTATCAACAACTTCGGTGACGACACGAACGGCTGAGGACCAGATCAGATAATCAGCACTGGTTTTTAAATCTTTTAGAGGCCTGGTGTATTGATATATTGCGAATTCTCTGTCAGAGCCCAATTTTTTACCGTTCCTTTGGGGCTCTTGATGATCAGTAAATCTCCTAATAAAACTCGTAGTATATCTGGTGACATTTTCAGCCGCGACATTTACGGATACACCTTCGGCTTCCAACGCATGTTCCATGCCTTTGAGCATTGGCGAGAATTTATCTACAATTTCATCAAAAATTTGCTGCCAATCGTTGCTCTTAGAGGAGTCAAAGCCCACCGTTAAGGCGCTCTCGAGGTCTCCGAGTATTTCCAATTCCAAGTCAAGGGAAAGGTTGTCATTGAGAAGCCTCCTATTGTTGGGATCCGGGCTAATATATGTTCTGTTAATTCCAGTAATCATATACCTATAATCAAGATGAATACGCTTGTCACCTTTATCATGAACTTGTCCTGCGAGGATCTGACCGAACGAATCCATGGTGTCAAATTTGCGCATACGCTCTTCCCATGCATCCTCCCTGCTCAAGATAGCCAGCTGTTCATCTGACAATTCGTCTTCGATCAAAGAACCTTCTCCATCCAGTGGCCAGCCGTTTTCCGAGCTAATTGTGGTTGCTGGTGGAAGTCCAAGCATGTCATTTACCATCGGATATGAAACGTTTGATACAAGTTCTGTGGAACTGCTGAGAAAGTCACACAACACAAGTTCGAATCCCAATTCTACTCTGATTATCCCTTCAAGACCAAACTTCTTACCCCACTTGCATATTCTCTCGGCGTATAGTCTCTCCGACATACCGTGTTTTTCATCATCCTCATCAACTGTAGAGTTTGATTTTAATGCAAACAAGTCAGAGATCATCTTTTGAGTGTCCATCTCGCCAGTATCACTTTTGGATGCAGAAGCTCCATCTACATATAAAAATTTGTTCAGATCTCTCGTTGCCCTAAAAGTCATCATAGTCATCTGGCCAGATCTATCAAAATCAAGTCCACCATGTCCACCATGTCTCCCTGGTTTCCCCGGTCCTCCAGATTTTTCTGGCATCCTTCCTTTGTGCGATAAAGATTTCCTTCCATATGCCTTCCTTCTTGAACCAAAATTGAGACTGAATTCGTGGTCCATAGCTAGCCATTCAGGACCGTCCGGTATTTGGCCCTTCCCAGCATGGAACATCAACGTTCCTTTAGGCAGTACCGCCGGGAAATAACTAACCCCGGCAGGATGTAAATCAGATGCCCTCTGTCTTAGAGCTGCATAGATTGAATTGAAAACCGCAGTGCTATTTTCTAAATCTATTGGTCGAGTTAAATTCTCAAAGTTTTTCCAAGTTATTTTCGTGTCGTCTTCTCGAAATTTCAAGACGTCGGAGAGTCTTAAATCTGGGGTAGATGAGAAGTGGGAGACAACCATCCTAGTGCTTAAGAGCACTAGCAGCAGCGCAGGCAGTACAACAGATACTGCCAAGTGTCTTCTCCCCATAGTACGATGCAATATTTTGTTTTAAAGAGACAAAGAGACTTTGGTATGGAGAATAGGTGAGGAGTGAGTTTTATCTATTTTCTTGAGTGGCGCAGCCTCACGATTGCAAATTATTCTCCGGGCGCGAATAAGTTACACCCAAAAATTCAAGACGGGCGGAAGAAAAAGCTACCTGCATGAAAAGGAAAAGGCATACAAAATTGCCCTCCTTGATGATAGACCTAGATTTCGGAATAAATCTCGAGAATTTTAGTGTTTTCACGCGAAAAACTGGACATCCTTCTGCATGATCGATCCCCGGGAAGTCTCACAATCCTCCAGGGCCGTTTCGTTCCGCGAAACCTAGGTAACTACGAGTTTCCAAGGATATGAGGCTCTCATAACTTTGCGAAATTGAAGCCCCTCATCCAAAAGAAAAATGTCAATACGACCTGTTGAAGCACTTACATCATAGCCAACTCTACAAAGAATGTATAGATTAAAAACACGTCACGAACCTGACAGAGAATATACGAGAAAAAGCAGGCAATATTTATGATAAGTGCGACCGTTTGTGAATAATTATCTGAATGACAGAATTTACATCCTAGTTGATTTAAAGCTGCTGGGACACTTTGGACTAGGAAAAGTTTCAGGCGTTAAAAAACAAAAGAGATCGAAATTGGTTAGATGGTTCAGGGAGAAAATAACTTATCGTTGTTTCCGCCTATTGCAAATTAAAGTTTATACAAACGCTGAACAGTAACTGTTTGCGAATTTTACAAGTAAATATTCATTTGTGGATGTATCTTATGCATTAGGAAACCCACAAGTACTAAGATGCAAAACATCTGTTTAAAATTAGCTTTTAGAGATCTCATCCTGTAAAACCCATAGGCGAAATGTTAAAATCTACGTTCGACTTCCAAGACTGTGTTGCTCAGGACTACAGCATGTATGAGGCCTCTGCAAGAGTGCGAACATCAGAGTTAGCTAAATGGTTAGCGACAGTCTTTTAACTATTTGGATACTGCTATAAATATCAAAACTTGAAACTTTTTAAATAATTTATAAGTAGCAGAGTCTATTAAAGAATATTGAAAAAAAAATTAGATAATCTGGTGTTGAGATAGATTTTAATAAAAAACATACTAAGACCACCCCAACAAGAGGAAGCAAATTTATAATATTTTTGAACTGTATTATTTAAAATATAATCAATAAAATCTATTATATTATATTATTTAAATATTAAAAAAAGATATTCTAACCTGAGGGCAATCCAGTGCTGAAAACAAAGTGACCTCGTTCCCTAGTACATTTATAATTTTCTAATCTATTTTCAAACAAATGAAGTAATTAAAAATTTGAGTGAAATAGTTAACATAGACGTTATGTTTCAGTAATAAGAAGCAGGTCTTTCCCGATTATTCTCGAAAGATATGAGAAAAATAACAAACAGCTACAGTGAGACCAAAAAGCTTACGGCGCGGGCACGAGTCATATTTTAAGATAGGATGGTGCAAATAAAAAGTCGTATTAGGACGTATTTGAACTAGTTTTGTATGTTATGCCGCCGTTAGCCGGATTTGACTGTTTGCAAGATCAGAAAATATACAAAAAAAGGGTACAAGAAAGTCAATCGTATACGCTTCATCAAAGTTGGAAATCTATTATTTTTTAGAGCAAAAAGACAATTTGGGAGATTATTTAGGCAAAGATCAACAACACTTACCCTAGCCTTATTTGCGCTTCAATAAGCTTAGAAAACAAAATCGTATAATAAGTCAAATGGTCCAAAATTCCAAACCTATCAAAATGCTAGGCGTCCATCTATGCAATATTCATAAAATGGGCTTTAAAATTTTATGTCAAAAAACAACAACTGTGTTAGCTTGTATAATGCTAAAGAATATATGGTTAAAGGTAACATGAGCACGAACGAACAAAATTATTAGCAAACTCTGAGAGTCAATGAAAGAATATTGTTTGGAAGACACCAGATAAGATGATTTGCAACATTTGAGAGGTTAATAGCATTTTTTATCACACGAGAGCCAACACATTGGAGAGCAGAATTATGTACTTTTGCAATCACGTATTTTTGCTTTAGACCTTCAATAGAACGTTGTATGCTTTTTTTCTTTACTTGTCAACACCCCCTCAGTGCCTGTGTGACATTACTGACCTCGGGGCAAGTAAAGGTTCAATTATAGAATTAAGTAGAGCTTAAAGCAAAACCTTCTGGGCCGTAGAAACTTTTCTTTTTGGTTTTTAAAAAGTTCGATATTATTTTATAAGAAAAATTAATGCCTCTTAAACAGATGAATTCTATTCAGCTTTTGGATTCAACATCGGCCGTTACCGGGACATTTTCGTAAGATCATTGGAAACAGCAGGCACTATTCTTGCTTTATATATTACTAATGGATCGTATGATAGTTTCTTATGAGAGATAGAGCGGACTACAGGCTTTTGATTTACCAACTATTTGACTCAAATTTTGTCTGAGCTGGTAAGGAAAAAACAAACTGATATACAAATTTGATTTAGTTAAAAAATACAAGTTTGATATTTCAAAAAACAACAACAAAAAACACACACACCACGAGACATTGGAAATATTTGTTTTTTAACATCCAGAATATAAAAGTAAGATCTAATCATTTTATGTCACGGAAGTGCTCATCTAAAAATACGCCACCTAATTCTCAACAAATTGACACGTGCACCATTTAACAAACTTGATAGAAGGAATCTTAATCCAAAAACAGGTTCAGTACCCTTTTGTGTGGATCCCAGTTTCTCTTGAGATGAATGCTTGGATGACACTATTTTAGTAGATTTTCAATCTTTCCTCATCTTTCAAAGCACAGCTATGAGAGAGTTTAGTATCCGAGCATACGATCGAATTTAATCTAAATCAACTCTTGAAATAGGAAAAATATGTTTATGCTGTATCAGATACATTCTATGAAAGCTTTTGTGAAATATTATAGAATTACCTCTGTACAGTTTTGGATATTAGTGTCAAAATGAAAAACGAAGTGTTTTTTTTTTTTTTTTTTTTGCAGACCAATGTACAGCTTGAAGAGCAGTACCAGATTAAAGAAAGGTTTCGGAAATTTGGATGGGCTCTTGAGGATTTACAAGGAAGACCGAACAAGAAGATTCCTGTCGAGAAGTTTTTCGTTTTAGTAGGAACGTGATTACATTGTAAAGTGGAAAATTTACTGGTAGTTTCATTGGTTATCAATCAAGAGCAGATACTAATTGTCTGTTGCTTATTTCAGCACCCCCTCAAAAACTTGTTTTGCTTATTAGTTTTTGACACGAGGCCGCTATTTGAGTTGCCTGAGTGCATATATATCTGGTCAGGCGTTTAGCGATACTTGACCCAAAGGTTCGTGTCCTCCATTCAATGTCCGTTCTTTTTCTTACTTCCTCTTCTGTGGTTAAAATAATATTTCTTGAGAAGCATAAAGGATAGTTTAACATTCCACAATATTCTAACTTTTCCATATTATCTATTTTAACCATAAGATAAGATAATGTGAAACAAAAATTAATTGATTTTTAAGAAAAACAAGAAGCGCTAAGTGTATCTACTATAATTTTTTATGCTAATATATTCAGTAAAAGCTGTCCGAACAAAGAAACCTTGATAAATGCTTGGCCAAATATTTTTAGGTAACAAACCGGCATGTTTTCATCCGCGTTTCTATAGAGAAAAGAAATCCTAAAAAATTCACAGGAAAAAGTGTCACCAAATGATACAGAGTTTTTGCCTATTCCAAGTGATTATGCTTTAGAGGGGTCTCGATGAAAATTAGTATTTCAAAGACTGAAAGTAAATATGATGTATCATTCTTGAGCTACATTTTGGAGAAACCATGATTGAGCACCTACGGTACTCTCAGGATTACGTAAAGCTTTCTTCATTTTTTCTTTGTTACAGCATCGCTCAGAGGACAGTTTTGATTAAAATTTCAAGTGATATCTTTATTGTTTCTTAAATATTGTTTCCAGCTGCTTGTGATATACTAGCGTGACGTTTGAATTATTGCAGTACAAGATATCTCAAAAAATAACAGCCTTACGAATACAGAAATAACTGGATGCAAGTTCTTAAAGAAAAAAAATACCTTTGTGTTCAGCGTATGGACTTCAGAAGATTCACAGCCACTGAATACCCCCTGCTGTAACTTGTATTACTACCAAAATGATAAGACATTATGAACTTTTGAGATTTTTTGGGCCAACTGTAAGATTCAAAAGATATTTTACTCCTAGAAAAGCTGTTGACTTAAAACTTCATCCTAAAGAAGTTGGGGTTCCAATAAGTTATAGAACTAAACGAGTATATATCTAAGATTTAATAAACAGCCAGTCCGGTACTCGCAACAAACTATTCTAATGAAAAAAACTAACTATTGGAGGTGTTTTGCAAGGGGCAAACGTTTCAGTTTTCTGCTGTTGCATTCAACGAATTTATCTGTGAGCTATATGCCACGAGTACGAATTCCATTACGAGTGCCGGCAGATGAAGGCGAATGGGACGTTCTACCGGTGATACAGATGAACTGCGAAAGTATACATAGAACTGTTTCGAAAGAGTACCAAGTTGCAGTGGCTTCTAAAAGGGTCGAGATAGTTGATATATTCGATCGACTGGAGAATGTTTGCCGAGAGCTGTGGTTACAAAACTCAAAACAATTTAGGAACTGCAGTAGGTTACGCCGATGAAACCCTCCTATTTAAAAAATTTACGCGAAGGTTTGGTACCAACTACGTATGAATTGAATTTTTGTACCAGAGTTTGTGCAGAGAGTTTTGGGTTGCTACAGCGACATTGTATAGAATTGTAATGCTCTTTTAAGCAATAAAGAGCTAAATAAAGTTCCCCCTTTGAAGGTATCTGCCTTTACGACACGGGTATCTCTTAGAAGAATCGTCTTGATAGTTGTTTTTTTGTGAATTACAGTACACCTCAAAGTCCTGTTGGCGCTAATATCTCAGGAACCGATCCTCTTAGCGAATCATAGAAAAGGTCATAAAGATTTTAGCATGTGTCGCAAAACATTGACAGTTGCAGCTAAAAGCTAAAGAATTTCTTCAGGCTCAGAAAATTACTACAAATCACCCTGAAAGTTAGGAATTAAATCAACACAAAGAAGGATGAGGGGCATCGATCTCATTTCTTTGATCAAACCGTCGCTTGGCAAGTCAGTGTGGACAACCACTTTATTTTTTCTTCATTTAATCTAGAGGAGATCTGCATGAAGCGTACAAATTCATAGACACAATACAAAAAAATATAGAGTTTCATTTTTTGGCATCAAATTTATTGGATTGAAAATTTGTGTCGGGACCGGAAAGTTGGAAAAGAATGCTTACTAGGTGGTAAGGAAATATTTTCATATGTGGAAACTCATTGAAATGAGGACGCCACAGAGAGATTAGGGTTGTTCGCGACTCATGAGCAAGCATATCTGATCAATTGCTGGACCAGAGAGGGCTCGGAAAGCACTATGGTTGAATTCGAAGTTCTTCCTCTCTCATCGATGGTTTTGGGGCAGCGGCGGTCTTCTGCGGATATTTTATTTTATGTGTTTTCACATCTTCTTAAAACAATGACTTATAAGTTGCAGCCGTACAAACCTTTTTTTCAGCCGGGTCAGCAGCATTTTTAAATTTTTTGATGGGAGCAATGCTTTTTAATTTCTGCCCTGCAGGAACTGTTGCGCCACGTGGACATTTGACCTGCAGGAACTGTTGCGCCACGTGGAATCATACCAAAGGGAAAATATATAAAGGAACGCAATGCAGACATACATTTGACGATTCTATATTCCCGAGAACATGTACTGGGAGAGTCGCCAAATGACTGCATTGGTTGATAGGACCAAGAAGGATTTAGAGAAATATGCGCAGGGGTATAAAGAGGAAGATATCCATCTCTTAGAGGACAGATTGGCAGGAAAGTTGATATACTTCTTTTCAAAGTGGTTTTTTGCCGGATGGTGTATATGGAACTTTTTTTTTCTTCTTTTAGGTTTGGCTTTATCCTTGTGCTCCAGGGCTTTTTATCTGGGGTTAAAAGATCTTTATTTCTATCCGGAGGAACAGGCTTATGATCAGATTCCTCTCATGTGGATGATCTTTCATTGTTCCTTATTTTTTTGCTTATCTTTCTTTGGCGATATCCTTTGTATCGAGAGCATTTATATTGAGAAAAAAGTGCTTGTAAAGTTATTAGAAGAAATTTCCATGGCGGACGTGACCGGAGATCCAGCGGTTTGGCGGGTAATTGCATTTCGAACAAACAATAGTTTTGCCGAGATGGGATACCATTATGATCTTTTTTACAGTGGGAATCATCTTATGGAGTTTGTCATGGGAGAAATTGTAAAGCCGCTAGAATCGCATTCCTGCAGCATCGAAAGTTACTATAAAGGTGAAAGGTGTAGTGATTTTTGCGAAGATCCATCAAATAAGATCCTAGTCGAGAGAGCAGTGGCGAATTATAACAAAGGTGCGGAAGCTTTCGGTGAATTTCCGCATGCCATTGAGGAAGACAAAGGTAGCAATGCTCCTATCGCGAAGTTTCTCTGTTTTATCGTAACATCAATCTCTATTATGGCTACAATAGAGTTGGTCACAATCTTCATTATGATTTTTGCGACATTTGTTCTAGGTTCTGTCATTTTCATCTCAAGTTGGCATTGTCATCTTTGATTAGTTCGTCTAGTCAAATGGAAGCAATTGGCAGGATGGCATTACAAGGTTCGACATGGAAGAGGACCCTTACAAGACATAAGTGCTAGCTCTGAAGAAGATAAGCTTCCTTTTTGCGGATGAGAATTTCTCTTTTCCCATGTAATAGCAAAACAAGGTCGTTCAAGCTTTGCGAGGACAGCTGGTGGCAAAGACAACGATAGAGAAGCAAATGCGTGCCGGTTTCGCTGTAAAACATTTTCTGACCTAAAAAAGTCAACTTAAGTCTTGACGTTCCTTAGGATGGTTAACTCCAGGTATTTTTTAATGTCTCTGCCATCTGCGAAAGCTAGCTAGGGCAATGGTGGGCGACACCTTTTGGATCATTTTGAACCTCAAGGGATTCCTGCTTTTTCAAGAAGCACCTCTAACTTAATGTGTAAATTAGAGTATTATTGATGTTTCTTAAAGTTAAGTATTAGTGGTTTAAGTTACACAACAAAAACTGCACTTTTTGAAGTACTTTTTTTTTCTGGTAAAGTAGTGCGTAATATTGTAGTTGGAGAGGATTGGTATATGTATTGTAGTGCCTATCCTTGGTAATATATTGGCCGAGTTATCCAGAATGAGCATCATGTCTTTGATAGTCTGGGCCATTTTAGAAAGTCTCGACTGCAAGTTGCGGCGCTGACAGACGTAGTGGAAACCTCACCTCTGTAAAATCGGGATGGTCTAGAATATCAGCTGATGTTGTGGCTTCAGAAAAAAAGCACAAGGGAGGTTTGTTATTTTACCACATAGAGCTGAATATCCATTCAGTGGTCGTTACAGTGAACTAACTGAGCGTTTGTGCCCCTTCTAAGTATCCTGAGTATTGATTACCTTTTGGGGCATATCGAAGTATCGAGCGCTTTAAAATCTGCTGCAGTTCAAGATCCCAGGCCTATTGTCAAATTTGTCTAAGCTGATTTCTCAAATAATATAAATAATTTATATTAAGGCAGCAGCTGGCAGATGAACATGGAAGCTGCTAAAACAAACATATATGATAGGGATTAGACACTAAGCACGACGTCTAATTAAATCTTTCAGAGCAGGAGTTTCACCACTGGGTGACGTCCAAAAGTGTGACTAATGCCCCAGCGATGATTTAACAGCTCAAATGTACCTTTTCTCTCATAAAACATTTGAGGTGAAATTGTCAAGTTTCTAGAAACCTCAATCGTAAGATGAAGCCCTATGTTGCAAGCTACACTTAATATTGCTTGAATATTGTTATTTTTCACGCCTATGATTCAGGGTGTTGCTGGCAATATTTTAAAAAACTGTGAAGTTCTGTTCAGAGGCAAACATGGAATATATAAATACACCAATGAAAATTTTGTTACTTGAAATACATAAGGACCGCAGCGTGCCATGCATTTGCTCCCTCACGTTAATATAGAGTTGGTCAAGAAAGTTGAAATGGTTATGCTCGATCGGACACGACTTTGCTACAGCGGACTGATTTGTGGTTTGACTAGAGGCCAGTTTTCAAAATTCAGCTTTAGGATCATAGCGCGCGAAAGAGGGGATATGCAAAGTCCATGACTGAGCTATTCATTTTTCGAAGCAGTAGACCGTTCGTCCTGGGAACAATACGTCGGGATGACTCGAGAAACTCTCTTTGTTATCCAATGTGTAGGGGACTTTATTGAAATTACTTTACTACAAGAGACCAGTGAAAAATCTCGTAAGAACATAACCATATGTTATTAATACAAATTTATGAAGGGAAAGCGCAACTTATGGTTGTTTGTTCACTATAGCGTATAATTCTTGAGCGCAGTGCTTCGCATAAGGAAAATCGAAGCTTGATGTTCTTTTAACCGGTACTTAAAAATATTCAAGCATACTTGAGTCTTGTCATCAGAAAATTTCTCTCAAATGTATAGCCAGATAGGGGATAACAAAATTGATACTTCAGTTTTTCTTTATCCAATGCTTCAAAAACATCACTTTGAGGATGCCCGTGGATGCCGTAGATGGGCTTCACGTAAACATACCGGTAAAAACTATTGTGAATGACTATTAGATTGAAGGAGGTGTAACTTTGTATCTACTCAACTAATCCCTAGAAACCATTTTGCTATAGAACAAGCGTGACGACAATACTCGCGATATTCCCATTGGAACCGCCATGAGCAACTATTAGTTCCAAAGTAGTCATCCGGTAGACACAGAAACTGGCTCTACCAAAGGTTAGTGTAAATCGGTTCCAGGGACAGGAGGAATAAATTGAAAAATAACAAGGACCGATCGATATCAGCGCAGAATCAAATGCTATGTGGAAAAGTGTGGTAATCGGTCTTGGAATCTGTGACATTTCTCTTTAAATAGACCATAGATACCCAAGCAAGAAGAGGTCAAGATCAAACAATAAATCAGGTCACTTGTAGTGGACTCAGCATAGGGAAGTTGTTGAAAGTTCCTTGATATCCGCATAATTAAAATTTATATCAGAAGCGCAAATAAAGCTTAAAATTAGCAACCTTTCCAATAAAGTTGCATAACGTAGGCTGGCATAATCCCCATCACGATATACCTTTTGTATAAAGCTTTTAATTCACGAAGGCTGGAGAAAATGGTGGATTTCATATTAATTGGTTCTCCCGCGCTCTCAGATATGACTTGAGAATAGGTTGAGAATTTGAAATATTCAGTAGAATGATTGGTTAAAGTTTCAGATACGCCATTCCTTTTCTTAGGCTTCAATTTAATTCCATTCAACAAAATCTGTGATATATCTGACGGGGAACTTCTTTTTCAATATCAGCGGCACCGTTATACCTTTTTCTTTGGTATTCTGAACCGTCGTATATGTTGAAGGAGGATGCTACCAAAACTATCACTACTTTCGCCACTAACCTTCAAATTGCCACCATCATCTGGTAACTCTCCATCACTGTTGCCATGATGCCTGCTATCAACGATATAGAGTGCTTGTTTCCCTGCGGCATCCTCAGTCCCTCCAGCTGGATTTTGAATGCAACTCATTAAAATGTTGGCTCTCCTTGGTCTTTGAAATCGCTCACAACACACTGCTCAATGCAGTTTCTTCACGTGCAGCACGATTCAACCTGCCTGGCAATTCTTTCCTTTTTCCGCATTCGCATATATGCCCTACAAACTCTGAAGTTTAAGGGTTCCAGAATACACTTGCTGCTACTACACCGATTAAAGAAAATGCTAGCGCGGAATCGTTGCATACGAGTAAATCGTGAAAATGAGATATAAACATCGTGTACTGCATCCATGAGCACTGCTTTCTATTGTTACGAATTTGCTTGACGAACTAATGGTGGTTAATCTACATCATTAATGTCGTAATGCAATGTCATTTTTAACGCAATTGTTGTTAAGAGTTTTTTCTTTGACAGAAGCCTCGAGGCAAACGATATCTTCCTTCGTTTCAGGAAGGATACGCACACTATTACTTAAGTTGTGGTACTGATGTTTGATGCTGCCTTGTCAATTAACTGGAGGGACCAGCCACAGCTGGGCGGAACTCTGATAATATCCGCGTCCCTAAATGAGCTTGGAGATGGAATTGGTTCCTGAGATGTCTTGGGGATACGAACAAATAACCTATTTTAGGGATCAAATAGTTTTCTGAGGTTGTCTACTTGCTATGTGATGATACCATTTTGTTGCGCATCAGGTGAGTGCCGTACAGTACTAAATTTTGAAGAAGGAACCAATCAGACTGTTCGCACAAATCGAAGTGCACTTTGGGGGCAATTGTTTTGGTTTCAAAGCTTTATGGGGACATTAACGATATTTGACACGGTGATGCGGGACTAATGTGCAGTCAATGGGCTCTAGAGTCCAAGGGGTCGTGATAAGTTCAAGAAATCTATCTATGGATCAGATGGACGGCGAGAACTAAAACAGACGATACTTTTGAAAGGTTCCCCGCTCCCCCATTGTGGGAAGAGTTTGGGAGGCATGCCAAATTCCAGAAAGTATTTTTGGAACGTACGGGGAAGATTGAATGTGGATGTTCCCGTCGCGAGGCTTCTTTATTTTACTAAGAACTTGATTTTAATTTTACTAGAGTAGGTTACTGGTCGTTTAATTATGCTAGATGTGGCAGAACTTGTGTAATACCTTCAAGAAGACATGGGAATTGGTTCGCGAGGTGCGAGCTAGAAGAAGTCTACAAGTGGTCAAAACTGTTTGGGGGCGTTGGTGAGTGGTTTATATTAGAAAGAAAATAAGAAATTACTAAACTTTGAGGAATCATTCTGAGTGCCGTCCAGCTGAGGAATTCATTGCAGAGGAGCTTATACCACATGCGGCTCATATACAGGATTTATCAACCAGTTCAATATCTGGACTTTTTTTTTTGAACTATGCCCATGAAAGAAACCGACGATACGTGACGTAAGTCTTGGTTTTGTTTTACTTAGAGACAGATAGATTTTCGTAAATGATCAGATTGGTAGCTATTGAGTACTTACTTTAATCGCTTATTTGGATTGTCATTTAGGCCACTAGAAAATCACGTTATTTTCAAATTTTCAGTTGAACGGCTAGCTTCTTCAAGCAAACTAGCTTTTAGACTTCAAGATATATTCTATATTCATGACTGAGATGAAAAAGGTATACAAGCAGAATAACCCGTTTTCTGGTAATCCACCAAGACGGATCAACTTCTAGTAGAACAACTTTGAGTGCAGAATTTTGGATGGATTATGGCTAAAATTTATTCTTGAAGGACTCTATTTGGCAGATTTTGTAAGATTAACAGAAGAGGCTAGAACTGGTCACATGTCTCAAGGAGGATGATAATCATTGTTGTTTCCACCTGATATACACCAAGGCTTCTTCGGTAATTACCCACGTAAGGCAACCAAGATGCTGTTGGGGGCCGCATGTGGCAAACTTATAGCCCATAATCATTTTATTCACATGTACATTTTGTGAACTGGTTGATTCATCTGTAATAGCAAGAGCAACGCTATTGAAGCTAGCGTGGGCGCAGCATATACATAATTTCAGGGTCACGGTTTCTTGCGTCACCACCTGTACCTCCGCTACCCAAAAATTACTGGAAATAGCGTTGTTTATAACAACTGTCAAGCAGTTACCGTGGCAGCAAGATCAATATATGGACAGACACCACCACCTCGTGCAAATATTGCTCAGCAACGATATCGATAGATTGAAAGTTCGGTGATTGCAAGTATGAAGACAACTGGTGAGTGAGGGAAGAAAATAGCGCGACCACTCTTCGCCTGAGGCAGATATATTAGAATAAAAAGAATAATTTGCTGAAAAACATATGGTGAGTTAAGATATAGCGTAGGGAGACGGTTATTGTCTTTGAAGACTAGGTATTTAACCATATTACCATTTATCCATCTCTGAAACTGTAAGCACGGCGTTTTGAAAGAAATTGAGCGTAGGAGATAACGATCAGGGTTACAGTGCTCTCCAAATCGAATCTCAAGAGGTACAATTTGGAGAGGATTATTTACACAACTATCTTAAGATAAACACCTTCAAATCAAACGACTACAGATGGTGCATGATCTTGTACAGAATTTTGAACAGAATTCCGTCCGAATGTGTCAGGGACGATATGACGTGTGGCCTTCAGTAGGTTACAGTACCTGGGGAAAATCCGATCTTGTTTAATTCACATCAAACCTGACAAGTGTCTGAAATCTTTTTAATCTCCTGGCAGATTGGATCTTGATTTAAAACATTCCAGTAGAGCGACGAACTCATGAGCACGTAGATCAGCCTTACCTGTAATTTTTATTCGGAAGAGGACGAACTTTAGCGGTTGGAATAACTGGTTGAACGTGGAAATGGTAGAACCGTCGGGCGGTGTCAAGAAGAAACGTGACACCGGACATGAAAATGACATATTCCATTACCATCCTGACGACATATGGTCATGATCTTCATGGTTCTTGATTTTCCTGACTTCTTTTAATAATGGCGTATTATTCTATGAATCTTGCCACGAGAGGAGGCACTACTCTCTAAAAGAGCTAAGAAACGAGATACTTGGACATAATGAGCAACCAGTTCGATTTATACCATCTTTCTTTGAAAACATAAATCCAAGATCCTCAATTTGAAGTTCGAGTGATAGCTAGTGTGTATTTAAATGGGTATATATAATTCTCTGGATTATGTATAAGCAAAATTCTTTTTGAAGATTAAGACCATAAGGACGACACTAAGGCGCTTCTGGTACATTGAAGTCTGCAAATATTATATTCTGCGACAAGCATCTTTTTTGTATGTTTCCATTAGTTTGAGCTATTATACAGTCAAGCTGTATCTTCTTATCGATCCTTTCATTAACCACGCGGATGATGACGGAATTGATACTTTTCAATCCTTCAAGGCAGGATAACATGAAATGTGGGGGCTGTGATTTAGTTTATGACTCTGGTTAATGTATATTTACTTTTAATAAACAGGAACATTCTTGGCTAAATATTCGTAGAACTGCGGCTTACATTCGTATTGTAGCAAGTCTTCGATAGCTGAGCCGTATTTTATTAACTTGGGCTCTTGCCATGCTGACTGCATTATACCGAGACCGAATGGTCTGCCGTTGGATTGTACCCCAACAGGTAAAGTAAGCATAGGGTATCCAGCTTTAGCTGCCTGCTGATAAGTAATAGAAAGCCCACTTGGGACCAGTAACCCATCTAGTTTGAAGTTTTCTCCTGTTGCTGAAACCGTATAATTCAAAGCATAATCAATTCCCTCCTCCCTAGAAGTCCTTTGCACGAATTCAACAGCCTGCCAATACGTTTCATTTTTGACACCTGCCCAGGCTAAGGAATCTAGGAAGGAATCTTGACCGGAAGAAAATGCTGGATTAACATCTGGATCACCCCCCTCAGTGCCAGTGAAATTGTAATTGTAAGCAACTATGTCTTCTAATGAAGCGATCTGTGTGTTTTCCAGTTCACTTAAATATGTTTTGATGTTATTGTAAAAATCAACTTTGACAACTGTGAACTCACTTTCATTAACGGAACCAAGCTCCCAGTTCCATCCATCATCAGAAATAACATCCAGGTTGCCGAAATTGGTATTATTGTAGACCGTCGCTCCTGCTTTCTCAATTAATTCAATGACTTCCAACAATCTAGCAACCTGGGACGGTTGAGCATGAGTCCATAATTTCTCCCAAGGAAGACCAAACCTAGCTCCTTGTAATGCATCTTTATTTGACAAAAAGCTAACGTAGTTTCCGCTCTCCGGAACATTATCAGTTTGGTTCTTTGTGTAAATATCTCTGTCATCTTCTCCCCACATATATTGAAATGCATAAACAGCATCACGGACTGTCCTCGCAAGGGAACCTGCCGTATCTTGATGTTCCGATTCGGGTATAATTCCAGCCCTCGACGTCAAACCGACGGTTGGTTTAAATCCAACGATTCCATTTCTCATCGCAGGATCAATTATGCTTCCATCTGTTTCTGTCCCCAAAGAGAACATAACCATATTAGCTGCAACCGAAGCAGCACTACCAGATGAGCTACCACCAGGGTTTACCGACAAATTGAATGGACACCGAGCCTGTCCACCACGAGCAGAATAACCTTCAGAGTAGCTGGACGATCTCATATCAGCCCATTCACTTAAAGTCGAATGCCCAAACAATACAGCTCCTGCATCTCTTAACTTAGAAACAACGTGTGCGTCCCTAGGTACAATAGAGCCCAACAGCATCCATGAGCCACAAGTTGTGTCCATTTTATCCTTCGTTGCGTAATTGTCTTTAACGAGGAAAGGAATACCGTGCAAAGGTCCTCGTATTATGCCTGCAGCTCGTTCGCGGTCCATTTCTCTAGCAATAGCCATGCAATCTGGGTTAATTTGCAAAATACCATTAACATAAGAGTTAATTTGAAAATAACGATCCAAATAACAGCCGACGACATCTTCCGATGTCAGATTCCCTTCATTGAAATAATCTTGCAATTGATCAATGGTCGCATCTTCCAAAGTAATGCCTTTACAGGTACTCATTGGAAACAATTGACTAGATTCTGCTTGTGGATAGACAAAAGTAGTTGCGTTGACCATTTGTTCTAAAGACGGCTCTTCTAAGGAAGACCTTTTCCATAACCTTTCGATAGGAGATGCCTTGGCTAATGAGAGGGCATATAACAAAGCTATTGAGCACTTAATCTTCATTTTGAATATTAAGGTTCTGCTGTGTTAATATTGGAGTGATTCTATTCAAACTACTCCGATTTGCCTCCTTTATATCTGTAACATTTCTCAATTTTAAAATCAGCAATACCCTCTTCGTATTAAGATGTTTGATGTCAAGCTTTTCTTGGGCAGTGGCCTAAAACATTCATTTGAACGCTGGAGGGTTTCAAGTGATATTACTTGTCTAGGTTGTTTCTGAGTGTATGGCCTTACCCGAGTGTTCAGATAAGCACAGGTAGGCAACAACATGAAGACAAAAACCATGTCTTTGGAGGCCTAAAGATCGATATATTCTCTTGGAACTACGCATTTCTAAAATTTCTTCAATGCTTTTGCAAAGAAGATAAAATTCCTGAGGAATAGATTGTTGCTCAGACACTCGGTTCCTTGACTTTCTTGGCGATCGGATAAGCGCAGATTGACAGAAAATCGTACAAGCAAATGCCATTCCCTTTTTTTGGGCAGATTAGAAGTTCATGAGCCCTTTGCGGCTACGATGCTTTTCAAAAAAGCAATTATTGCAATTGGAACGGAACAAGCATATCTCCCAGAGAAGTAAGCTGTTGCTCGGGTACGTCATTTCCTTACAGTTTTTTTCAGCAATCGGATAAGACCATTCGGAACAACGCCGACATAAAAGAAAAATATAGCATTCTTTTTCGGACGGAATCTCTTTTGGACGGAATCTTTTTTTTGGACGGAATTTTTTTTTGGACGGAATTTATTTTTTCGGACCGGCTGGAAAATGTTATCAAAGCGTTTTCAGTATGCCCGGAAATGCCCGTCGGCATATTGGACATCGTTCGGCACATCTGAATTCTAGACACTGGCCACATTCATGCTCTTGTAGCTGCAAGAGTATCTTTACGCAGTATGCTAAGGTATTAAATCTCTGAGATGGATAAGATTGGAGGGGGAGAGGCGCGTCCGGGAGGCGTGTCCGGAGTTCTCCTCTCTCAAGATATTGTTTGAGGAAAGATCTGGTTCTGAACGATAAGTGAATATATCCGGGAATTTCATTGGAACAACGACTTTTGCATGCCAAATTGCAAAGATGAAGAAGTTGAAGAAGAATAACGTATAAACTCGACTTATTTATTTTTTATTTCATTACTCCAGAGGAAATGATAAGTATATTCGGGATCGTTACTTTGTTTCAGAGAGATTTCAACAACGCTTTTGCGTGGCTACAGTTGAAGATCTAGCGTGTTTTGGAGCAGGTTTCCGCTACAGGTACCCCGTACTGCAGTAACTTATGTATGCTGCTCTCAACGGACGTGTACGCCAAGGATACAACCCGGGGCATACAGTTGTTTACAGATCAAGCTCATTACCTCGTCG